>JANHGN010086399.1:0-20854 GCA_024605025.1 Megaceryle maxima | reverse complement strand
AAAAATGCATAAGAAAAAATAACATAAAAGAAAGGAAAATAAAGCTGGCCTATTATGGATAAATATTGTCCCATTTTATTTTAATGTGTTATATTTGGTTGTCTGATGTAAGAATTTTAAGCTACAGATCCTTAATTAATTTTCATATGGACTACATATGTGTATAAGTTTTATGTTGTTTAACCCATTGTAATTAATATTTGTAAATCATAGAGGTATAGAATAAATTCAGGTTTGCTCAGGAGATCATATAATCCAGCATCCTGATCAGGATACTGTCAATCACCAGTTCAGAACAGAAGGTTGTCCAGTCAGATCTCAAAAACTTCCAAAGATAAAAATTCCACAGAATCTTTGGGCAACATGTTCCTGTGTATACTTATTAACTTCAGGTTCATTCTGGAAAACTTTTTTCGAAGTATAAAGCACTATATACCTTTGGAAAGAGCCCGACTCCATCTTTTTTGATCAGTTCCTCTTATTAGAAAGTACCTAGAAGGAAAACTCCTCCTGCCTGATGCTGAAAAAGCCCAGTTCACCCCCAGTCTCTCTTCACTAGTCTTCTGCTTGGTGACCCTTGACCCTTGCTCAATTTTATTCAGGGGGGGAGGTGGGGGTGGTGTCTGTTGGACAGGGGACTGCTCACAGTAAATGTGACATAATAAATGCTATTATGTAAATAACCAATTTCCTTGATTAACTGACTACACTCCTGCTAATGTAAATGCAGAACACACTAGCTCAAATCAAGAAGACAAGCATAAAACAAAAAGGAAACCAGTACTCAAGTGAGCTGATGTAATTTTGTAGATAGATCTCCTTGATAGTTGAAAACAGGTACTCTTCCCATCTGCCCAGCTCTATTAGTGTTTATTCTAATATTTCAGGTACAGTCTCTTTACTTAATCTCTAACATCTTCAGGTGTTTGAAATACCTGAAAAAATAGACTTTAAATGTTCTTTACAAAACCTGTGCTCCACTTTCCTCTTTGCTGCTGTCCACCGAAAAGTTACAATTACTCTTCTAAAACTATTGGCTAGTACAAGTAATGTTGAGAAGTCAGCAATTTCAGCAGTCCACAGGAAAGGATATGTTTCAAACATGATTTTACTTTAGGGACATTCTATGGTACTAGATATTAAAATTAATATGCCCAATGAGCAGACAGAAGACCTGCATGAAAATTGGATTTTTATTTGTAAATTATTTAAGACAGCCTATAATCCATTTAAGGTCTGTATTCATACAGTGTTTGAGTAATGGAAGCATGATTTTACAGGCATACTAATTAAAAATAATACTGAATATTAAAAAAAACCAAACCAAAACAAAAACACAAACAAACAAAACACCCCCCAAAAAAAAGGAAACACAAAAAAAACCCCAAAAAACCCCAAAAAACCAAACCAAACCAACAACCCAGAAGTAACAGATTTTTTTAAAAACCTGCTTAGAAATTCTCTAAACAGATACTGGATTTTTTAGTGCAGCCTGAGTGTATGGGAAGAGTAGAAATAAACATTAACAATGTTTCATGAGAGGAGATACCATATTATGTTTGGCATAGCTACATAGTTAGAATCATCAATAAAAAGTGCAAATGAACACCAACTGTACTTCATACTATGCTATCTGGTTGTGGAAATTCTCAGTGCTCTTTATGTTGAAGGGGATCATCTTTAGCAAAGCTGCTTTTCCATATCCTATGGAAGATGGTATGCAGGGACAGAAAGTAGAAAATATCTCATCATTCTAGCCTTTGAGATTCTAGAAAGTTCAGTTCAATACAAAATTCTGCTAGTCCTCTAAGGCAAGATCTGTACTGACAGCACCAATAAAGAGGTTCCTTCTCAGGCATAAACTTTCCTGTGTTCTACACTGAGAATGCCTGCTTTTAGACTGAATAGAAATCCATCTTGAGCCTATTTGGCTTAAGGACTTGCTATGTATTCTATTGCTGATATCTCACCCTCTCTTTTTACTTAGGAGCTTGGTTTTGCACACTCTGGGGGTAAGAAGTCTATTTGCCATGATGATATAAGATTCTGTTCCTTAATTCTTGACCTGCAGGCACCCATACCTCCTCTCCAATGTCCACAGTTTTGAGACAGATTCAGGAATAGACACATTACTAATTCTGGATAAACTAGAGCAGTTTCTACAGTTTTGGCAGTAAAAATACTGTTTTATAGAGAGGCACAGGGCTCAGTTTAGATGTCCTTAAATATGATTTTAAAATGAAAACTGCTTTCAGTTGATTTTATAGAATATGTGGACCATATTCTATACAAATTGACTCAATTCCAAGCTGCTGAGAACATGTATAAAACTGTACCTTCTACCAATTTAAGTAGTTCTCAACTGAAAAAACTATCAGTTTCCCTCTGATAGTATTTTGTTTTAAAAGCAAATTAATAGACATGCCTAGTACAGACTTAAATATCTGGAGTTAAAAACTTTTTTACTATAAGCTCTAATTTCCGGAGTGCAATACAACTTACTAAAAAGAGAGTAAATGAGAAAAACTGTAATTCAGAGGGAAGTGAAAATGGATTAGTGGAATAATATTTGCAATTGGTTTTCAATTTGCCAACACATGGCCATTTAGGAGTATTACACAGAACTGAATTTATATCTGTTGTGAACATACAGTTAGTCCCTGTGGTTAGAGACTGATTAGCCTCATTACTAATATTTACACACCGTTTCAGCTTTCTGTGTTGTTTTCAGATATTTGCAAAACAGGTTTGTACTGTCATTAAACCATATTCAGCATGTTACCTGTTAATTTCCTACTGAGCAAAACAGATGAGATCTTTAAATCACAGGTAGATACTGAATATTTAACTAAAAATCAGAATAGTTATCAGTTATAGTGCCTGAAGTTTTATTCTTGTTTAAAAATACATACTGACTTACAATTTTTCATCCTTATCTCAGACATGATATTGTTATCCATTCTGTCACAAATAGGAGTCACATAATGACTGAGGAAGGCTAAGAAAAATCTCTATTCTATGGAGTATTTTGAAATTGCAAGACAAAAATCAAATGCAATAAATTTAACTCTTGATCTGTCAAAGTCAGAATATTTCCTTTTGTTCATGGAATTATGAGCAATTTCAGGCACGGAAGGGAAAGGAATACTGATTGTAATGAAGTATGGTGCAACTATGACTTAAAGGAGCAAGTACAACTTAAAGGACTAATGAGTTGCATTGCTATTATCTGTGTTTAATTTATTTCAATTACATTCTTTTCAGCAATATTACAACTAGACATTGCTGCTACCATGTTTTAGAAAATGAACAGATTAATCAATAAGGAAAAAATGGAGCTACAAAAATATTTAGAGCATAACACATAAACCAACATAATCTTCTTAGCTCATTCTGGAGGTCATCTATAGGCACATGGAAGAGAAGAAAGTTATCAGGAGTAGTCAGCATGGATTTACCAAGGGCAAGTCATGCTTGGCTAATCTAATAACCTTCTGTGATATTGTAACTAGATGGATAGATGCAGGGAGACCAGTGGATGTAGTCTATCTTGACCTTAGCAAGGCTTTTGACACAGTCTCCCATAACATCCTTGTGGAGAAACTCAGGAAGTATGGGAGAGAAGAGCAGATAGTAAGATGGATGAGTAACTGGTTGGACAATGGAGTCCAAAGAGTAGTCAATGGTGCCAAGTCCAGCTGGAAAGCTGTGACTAGTGGAGTCCCCCAGGGATCAGTGCTGGGACCGGTCCTGTTCAAAATCTTTATCAATGACATTGATGATGGGACAGAGTGTCTTCTAAGTGTTTGCTGATGACACAAAACTGGGAGGATTGGCAGAGACATCTGAAGGTCATGTGGCCATCCAGCGAGACTTGGACAAACTGGAGAGCAGGGCAGAGAAGAACCTAAGGAGGTTTAATAAGGATAAGTGCAGAGTCCTGCATCTGAGGAAGAATAGTAAAGTACACCAGTACAGAGTGGGAGGTGATCTGCTGGAGAGCAGCCCTGTGGAGAAGGACTTAGGAATCCTGGTAGACAACAAGCTCTCCATGGAACAGCAATGTGCCCTTGTGGACAGGAAGGCCAATGGTATAACCTGGGGTGCATTAAGAAGAGTGTGTCCAGTAGATCAAGGGAGGTTTGCTCCCCCTCTACTCTGCACTGGTGAGACCTCACCTGGAGTATTGTGTCCAGTTGTGGGCTCCCCAGTTCAAGAGAGACAGGGATCTGCCCAAAAGAGTCCAATGGAGGGCTGCAAGGATGATGAAGGGACTGGAACACATGCCTTACAAGGAAAGGCTGAGACACCTGGGGCTCTTTAGTCTAGAGAAGACTGAGAGGGGATTTGATAAATGTTTATAAATATATGAGGGCTAAGTGTCAAGAGGAAAGGGACAGCCTCTTCTCACTCATGCCCTGTGATAGGACAAGGGGGAATGGATATAAGCTGGAGTACAAGAGGTTCCATCTTAACATGAGGAGGAACTTCTTTACTGTAAGGGTCACAGAGCACTGGAACAGGTTCCCCAGAGAGGTTGTGGAGTCTCCTCTGGAGATTTTCAAAATCCGCCTGGCTGTGTTCCTTTGTGACCTGTCCTAGATTATATTGTCCTGCTCTGGCAGGGGGGTTGGACTCAAAGATCTCCAAGGTCTCTTCCAACTCCTTACACCCTGTGATACCTGTGAATATATGCCACAGACACTTACAACACACAGTTAAAGTGTGCATACTATTGTAGCATTATTTCAAGCCTGCCAAATTACCCTGGATGCTTTTCCTTCTTTCCCTCACTTTTCTTTGGATAAGAAATGTAAAGGAAAGATGACTACCCACTTAGATGTACACAGATATCTCTCTTGCACAATCGGACCAAAAAAGGGGTAGACAACAGCTTTCACTGAAAAACCCTTAGCACAAAGAGATCACAAGACGTAATGTCTTATCCAAAGAACACAGTCTGAGAGATTAGAAGAATCTTAACCCATCATCATTTTTATGAAGAGCTAAGCATACTGATTCAATACTGGATATTGCTTAACACAACAAAGTATCAAGGCAATCATGTAAGGTACTCTTAGGTCTTACAAAATTATGATTCACCCCCTCACCAGAGCAAAGAGTAAGAATGATTCTTCTAGATGCTGTTTTACCATGCTTCTGTACAGGACTACAGCCTCAATCCAGATCTTACTGCACCAGAACTAACAGTCAAATACTCTTTTTTTTTTTTTTTTTTTTTAAAGAATATCCAGGATATGAGAAAGATACTTTATTATAATCTACTACACTACTCAACAATAAAACATGTTTCTTATTCCCTTTATTAAATTTCTTTTTCCTAAATTATGCCTTTTGAAAAAAAAAAAAAAATTCATCTGCTTAGATTTCAAACCTGACTCATTACTTTACCTTATCTAATGACTGCTGGGCTGTGAACAGAGCTTGTCAACACCCCTGTCCTGCTCCAATACCCTTGTCAGTTCAGTAATTAGCCTGCCTGTACTGTTATCATCTTCCACATGATCTTCCCTCATGGAGCCACAGTTTTTTCTTCTCCCTGACAAGAACTAGTCAGCTAACACTCCTTTGTATACAAAAAATCCCTACCTAAAATAGTTGCATTTAACCACCATCAGCTCTCCGTTGAAACTTAATGTGACTGACCTTTTACATACCTAAAAGGCTAGCTTTAAGTTTTCTAACTTGAAGATATCGATCAATCCAAAGTCTAGAATGATGCAAAAAAGATTTCTGTACAAGCTGTGTACCATCTTTACAGAATTGTGTTCATTATATTCTTAAAGAAATAGTATATTACAATTGTAATTAAAGATTTTTATAAACTAGAAGTAAAAGATATATACACAACCTCATTTTTGCAGTGCTAGACACTGCAAAATAATATTTAATTTATTAAATATATTGGTTTCAGTCCTTAAATGATTTTTGAAATTCCTAAATATTATTCTTTCTATTTCTTGAACAGAGGAAATATGGATAGAGTTAAATGCTAAATGACAGTCAAGATTCTAAAGAAAACATTTAAAATTACTATCTTTTAATGTATGTGAACTGATTGTAGACTTCTCCCATAGTCAATGTATCCAGATCTCTGCTAAATATATACAAGTCTTAAAAACAAATATTCTGGGACTAAGCAGTTTGGAGAAATCTCAAGTAAGGTATAGTAGGGGAGATGTCTGAAGAGTTGCTCAATGGTTAGTTTTAAGCCAATTTTAATAAACAGTTTTATTAGCAATCTAGAAGAAGGTATAATCAACACACTAATTAAAACACAGAAAGCAGTACTTAGGAGAACATTATGAACACTAAGGAGAGCAAAAGGCTACAAAGAACTTAGAAATATTAGAATAATAATTTAGGAGAACAGAAAGCAAGGTGGATCTGAACTGCACAATGTTACCAAGCAATACAGAATAAAGAGTAGGACTGCAGCAAAAGGACTCACACTATATTGATATTCATTGCAGAACAGAAAAAAAGTTCAAATGACAGAAGAAAGTCTAGAGGAGGGTAGAACTAACTCAGAAGTTTTTCTACAGTTTTCCTGCAAGTTAGGCCCAGATATATAGAAACAGAAGAAAGAAAGATGAGATTTCTCCACTGAAGATTTCCTGAATGGAAAAGGAAACTGAGTGGTCAATGAACCAGACTAGCTTATTTCTAGAGCAGCCTTGGTAAGGGAAAGAACGTTAGCAAGGACCCAATGCATGTGTGCACGTGGTTCTGTGCTAATCCCTAAACAAAGTAGGATTCCTCTGGAATATTAAGTAGCTAGTACCTCTGGGCTGTTGCAAATTCTGCCAAGACTAGAGATTTAACATAAGCTTTATATATAAAAGAGCCACAACCTGTCCTGATTTCTGTTCTGATTTTTCCAAGCACAACTCGGAAACAGAGTACATGTTGTGTTAGAAAACTTTCTGCTCCCATTTTGGTGACACAAGTAAAGTGATATATCTGATATGATATTCCCTTTTTTTCTGATTTGCTCCTTAGTACTCTTAACAATCTCGAACCTCTTTAATTCTTGATTTGTATTCCTTTATTCCTATATCTAGGTAGATATAAACAATTGAATGTTACTTCCAAAAATGGATTATTCTCCATACTTATTAGAGGGGGTTTTTTTGCATTTTTCTTCCTTCTACATCATGCCCTTTTATATAACATTATTTTCTACCAGAAAGCATTTCCATTATTACTATACCTTCATCAGATGCCTGATGCAGGGATGCATAGTTTGTCCCTCTGATTCACAACACTGAGTCCTGTGCCTAATAGAAGCAAAAAACTTTTGCAAACATTTGTAGTGACTAAAACAGACAGCTAAGAGACTTTTGGATTCCAGGCCCTCCTCAGCCTAAGCAGTTTTGAACTCACTGTTTCTAATGTCTGGAAGCACACCTCTTTCACAGGTGAAAATCTGCAGTGGAAGACCATTTACTGAACCTTGGCCATTAGACATACAAAAGGCAGGTAAGGAAGACGGGGAAAAAAAAAAATAATCAAACCCCACAAAACAACCCCCCGCCCCCCCCCCAAAGAAAATAATGAAAAAAAGGAAATGTGCATGGGGTATACATGTCAAGGATTTAGTATCTGGGCTGGGAGGGGGCTGTGTGTACAGCCTCTGTGACAAAAGGTCTGATCTGCCCTGTGTGGGCACAGCTGGTTCCAGTTGACTCCAACAGATCCACTGCAGGACACAACCGACTCCCTCAGTCAAGATCATGGCCCCTCTGGGAAAGTATATTTAAGAAAATGCAAAAACTCCAGGCAAAAAGAGAGGAGAAGGAAGAAAAAAAGTGAGAAACAGCAGAAGGAAAGCCAAGGTGAGAGAAGGAGGAGGGGAGTAGGTGTTCTAGGCACCAAAGCAGAAATTCCCCTCCAGCCCATGGAGAGAACCACAGTGGAGCAGACTTTTTTCTAAAAGGGCTTCATCCATGAAAAAGCCCATGTAGGACCAGAAGCAAATTGTGAAGGGAAAGGATTGAGAGAGAAACCACTATTTACTGACCACATACTGCCCCTCATGATCCCTTAATTTCTTGGGGATGGGCAGAGGAAGGTAGAGTGAAGGAGTGAAGCTGAGTTTGAGAAAGGCAGGAGGAAAGGTGTCATCCCAGTGTGCCTTTATTTCTCATGTTCTAAACCTATTTTAGCCCACAGCAGTAACTGATAAGCAATCTCCCTGCTTAAGTCTTGACCCATGAACTTTCTCATCCTATTTTTTCCCCTTGTCCTGATGCAGAGGGGAGCAAGCGAGTGGCTGAGTAGGCATTTGGCCCTTAGCCAAAGTTAACCCCCTTGCAACATAAAAATGGCTTACTTCCTCTAACGAGAGTGCCCCCCGGGGGGTGAGATCTGAGATCTGTCCCACAGTTTGAACACCTGCCCTCAAAGAGCACAAAGGATTTTCCCATGCTTCATCCATGAACTGCAATAAGACTTAAATGCTTACCGACACAGTTGTTCTGCAACTATTCCACAGAGCTATGCTTAGATACTCATCAAAATAGAACATTTAAAATGTGACTCCACATTGATGGCACAAGACTAGTCATTCTTTGAAAGTATTTCAGTGGCTTGAAGGTCACAGAGAAAAACAAAAGAGCCTCTACACAAATATAGACCATTAGTTTCTATGCAGAATTGACTCCTTACATCACCTCTTTCACTTCTGCTAAATATTACACACATTTCTCCCTCTTTCTGCTGCCTCTCCAGCTACTTCTGGAATATTTACAGAAGCTTTAGAAATGTTATATACAAATGAAACAGTGATACTATCAAGATATACATGAATTGAACCTAAGTAACCATGTAATCTTCTTAGTGTGATCCTCTTCAGCTCCCACCCTCCCCCACTATTTGTTGTGCTCACTTGTTCTGTCATGTCTAAAATTAGACTTGTATGCTTCTGCAGGCAGAAACCATGTCTTATTTGCTTTGTGAAGTCTGTAGCATGGTTAGTCCTGGGTGAGAAACATCCTTCTCAGTCCATGGTTCTTTTCAGGTTTTCATCTGTATAAGAAAATAAAATCCTTCAAGTCAAGAACCACAAGCTTATGTTTGTAGGAGTGTACTTGAGAGAAGTACAGGTATACACTTCCTTACGCTTTTAACTATTCTCTTGACATCTACTTCTGACCACAAAGAGATAAAGTACTTAGATAGATTAATTAAATCTCTATTAAATCCTTTATATTTACCAGTGAATGGAAAAAGTTCAAATTCTACTAGGAATATGAAAGTTTCAGAAAAAACCCACCACATTTTCTGGGAATGTTTTGATCTGGCACATTTTCCACTACAAAATTGCATCACTTACAATTCCTGGACAGCTCTTGTCAATAAATTGTAAATTATGTCATAAACAATAATACATTTGAGGAGAGTTAAACTACAGGTAATTACTTTTTCTAATTCTGAATGAAACTTTGCCAGCTTATGTGAAGATAGCCATAAAGAACAGAAAAAAATATACCTGGAGGGTGGTTTCAGACACAGCTTTGGTCCCTGTATTTCCTATTTGATCAAGCCACTCCCAGTTCAGAGAACTTGCAGGATTTTGTATCACAGAATGAGACATTTTCATAGAATCATAGAATCACCAAGGTTGGAATCTACCTTCAAAATCACCAAGTCCAACCATCTATTAAATATTATCAGGAGCACTAAACCATGTCCTGAATCACAGAATCACAGAATGTCAAGGGTTGGAAGGGACCTCTAAAGATCATCTAGTCCAACCCCCCTGCCAGAGCAGGATCACCTAGACCAGATCACACAGGAACGTCCAGGTGGGTTTTGAATATCTCCAGAGATGGAGACTCCACAAACCTGCCTGGGCAGCCTGCTCCTGTGTTCTGTCACCCTCAGAGTGAAAAAATTTCTCCTTATGTTTATGTGAAACTTCCTATGCCTCAGCTTCCACCCATTACCCCTTGTCCTATCATTGGGCATCACCGAGAACAGAACAGAACAGCCTAGGTTGGAAGGGACCTTAGAGATCATCTAATTCAACTTCCCTGTCATGGGTAGGGATGCCTCTCAACTAGATCAAGGTACACAAGGCTCTGTCCAACTTGGCCTTGAACACCTTCAGGGAGGGGGCAGGGTGAAGTGCCACATCTAGACAGTTTTTAAACAACTCCAGGGATGGTGATTCCGCCACCTCCCTTTTGGTTTTTGTGCTCCCTACTAAATACATTTTCTGCAGAGTTTAACTCAAGACTCTAAGTTCCATCATTGCTCAAAGTGACTAAAATTTCTTGTCTTATTTAGTAGCCCTGTTGTACTTCATGTAATAGTATTTCAGCTTCACATTGATATTTGGTTAGAGCACTGTAAGATAATACAATTGTTATCTGCCTAATCTGCTTCTCACAAAATATAAACTATAAGAACATCATTCTCTGCATTTACTTTTACCTAAAAGACAGGAGATATGCTCCTGTATCTCAGTGTGGTTTTATATATCAATACTGACTCTTAAAAATATTAATGCAGTACCTGATTTTTTCTTAGAGGTCTTCCTTTAAGTACTGACTAGTATATGGAATTTCTTTTGATTTAAACATATTCAACAGATTTGCAGGCCCAAAGTTACACTATGCAAAAAAAAAAACAAAACAAAAAAACCCAAAAAACTTCCAATTTCCTAAAGATTCCTATTTGACAGCTGTTTGATTTTCTTATCTTCAGAGCTCATAAATGGATGTTATACATTTTATAGGGCCTCCATTCCCTGGGCTCCATAGCACTGTATTGCACAATTGCTACTGGCTTTGGTGCATGAAGTAATCCCTCAACTATCTAACTCCCTATTGCCAGAGGGAGAAAACCTTTGCTGGTCTTTTGTCTTCTTAAAGAAAAAGGTGGGGGGGGGAAGTGTGTATAAATATAAAAAACATACTCAAATTTATGGAAGCTGGATTCAGTCAAAGTGTGGAACTAGGTTTATTTGACACTTAGAAACATAGTTTGGCTCACTATGTTTGGGGGTGAGAGGGAACACTGCATATTTTGTTATTTTTAGTAGAAAAAAAACCTATTCCGTTTAAACGTGAAATATGGACAGTAGTAAAATGAAACCAGTTCTTTTATGTAACAACACAGTTAAACCATTAAGTTAATCATATATTACTCTGCTTGTGACTTGCATGTGTATAATAGATAATGATTTAGTTACAAGCCTGATTTCAGGAAAGGTGAGGGGATAAGGCAGTGTAGCTATGAACATGCTTCTGCATTATATGTCTAAAAATATGCACCAAATAAAGTGTTCCTAATGCAGGAGTTAATACATCTTTCTGTAGTAAATCTGTGCTTACATGTATATACAATACGTTAGGCTATAATTTATGTTCTGTCAATACTCATCAATGAATAATACTTTGGAAAACTGCTGTGGAAATTGGCACCAGAGATAAAACCTGAGGGATGTTGTGTTCTGGTGTGAAGTGTTCTAAAATCTCATATTTATAATTATTTTAATTGTTAGTGTTGTTTTTATATTACAATACTTAATTACTTCAGTGTTGCTTTTATGGGTCAATTTTATAATTTTCAAGTGAATTTACTGACAATAATGTCAAAATTATAACGGACAATCTGGCAGTAGAAGCTGTTTTTTCTAAAAGGCCTTCATTTTGGTAATGAATTGTTTTAAAGTTGATGGATTTCTTCCATGGATTCTCTCCGGAAAGTTTTTCTAATAGCTCTATGTGGATATGAGTAACTGCAGCAAAAAAAAAACCACTGAGGATATATCATTTCCTTCAGATAGTGTGAGGAACTTCTGGGAGAATGTAAGAAACAATCACAATTACTGATTTTTTCAATTGTTTCTGAGATACTATGAGGTGTTGCTGTCCTAAGGGTAATGCTTAAATGTACAGACAGTATGATCACTCTTAAAAATTGTAGTTGAAATTCTCCAGATGATACCCTTCTACAAAATAAGAATCTGTCACATCAGAACTGTAGGGATCATCCCTTTCCAATAGTATGCTTTAGAAGAGCATTATTATCTTTAATAAAATTATTACTATTTTCAGGAACAAGGTAAAAATCACAAAAGCATACCATAACATTTAACAATGGAAAATCCAGGCCCCTGTTAACACTAGTGGCTCTTTTTTATTTCCTTGTCCATCTCACAGATAAAAAAAGAAAAAAAAAAAAAAAGAAATGGTTAGCATGGATACTACATCTGTTAAAGCTCTGTGTTATGCACTACTGAACGATGTAGACTTTGCATGCTCCTAGGTAATAAACCCATAGTGATTAAAATAGCAGCCCTAACAAATGTGGATAAACCTGAAGTTTACAAAGGCAAATGTCCTGAATTGAATCCTGAAAAGGTAACATCTTCAGCAATCATTAGAAAACACAGTTAATTGTTGACAAAATAATCTTTCCTTTACACTTGCAAAGAAGAAATTGGGAACAAGTGATACCACAAAGGTATGACTTTTTTCAACTGTGATGTTACAGACTACCAAAAAAAAAAAAATGCTGTATTTTCTATCTATATTGTTATTGCTGCTGCTTACTCTTTGTAAACCCAAACAAACTCAGTAAATAATTTACAGAGCTGTGGTGCTCCAATTGTTTGAGCATAAATGGATATTGCTTTTTAGTATATTGCAAAACAAGAAAACAATTGAATATACTTTGCATTCTCAATGCTATGGGAATACTAAACAAATGATCAACATTTAAAAAAAAATTAAAAAAGAGATATTCAGTATGAAAATGGAAATAATGAGTAGAACTGAAGATGAGTCTGCAGTCAAATGAACTCCTAATAAGGTTATTTAGCTTAGCTGACAAGATAACTAGCAAGTTTTAGTTCACTTTGAATACGGGAAGAATATTACCAAGAAAGACAAATCCCTGAAAGCCAATGTCTCTGTGAGTCTGTAAGTCTGCAATTTTGCTATGACTCAGTTCATATTGACTTTAAAAATTGTATCCATACGGTTATAGTAAAGAAACCAGTACTAAAACTGGAAATAGTTAAGACTACCATTATTAAATTAATTTTCCATTTGAACCCAGCAAGGGAAGAGAAAGGTGAAAGAGTTTGCTACTGTTTGTTAATTCCTCCAGGACTGTCTTCTTATTATTTGTAATTTGTGCTGGGAAAAAAACAATTACATATACAGTTTACATACAAAAGTTACACATAATGCAGTTAGTTCAGTTAGCAGGCAAACGTACTAGAAGGGGTATGCATAGAAGAGGTATGCTACAGACCTGAGGACCACAACAGAGATCTATATGCTTCCTGATCCACTGGAGTTCTGAGATTCAAATAAAGGAAACATTAGACCTGTCTGATGGGGATACAATAACTTAATGAATGCTTATAGAAGTCAAGAAAAAGTACCATCAGGTATTCTGTATATTCCTGCTACTGTCTGTATATAAAAAGCCCATTTTATGTCTTAAATTTTTGCATATGTAAATGAACTAGTTTCACTTACAGTAGCATACCCACTTGAAGAATCCTACTGCTATCACCATCAGAGGGCTGAGGTAAGGACTGATTTGCAACGAATCAAGGCTTACCCTTATAATAATGCATCATATAAACAGCCACTCCTGCTTGATACCTATCAGTGAAATAAAAGTACTGTTAACAACAACAGAGTTTGGCTGATTATAATTTATCCTTGGACAACCCTGGAAGTTTTCTGTAAACAGCAAAAGATAAACAATACTGTTCTGAAAATATTAATAGACTTTTCAACATTATTGAATGTAAGAGCACCCTGTCTCTCTTGTTGGAGAACATTACTCTTTATGGTGTTAACTATTAGAAATTTTGGGGATGAATTTCATCTGACAAAAACCATGAGGTTTATAGTAGGCAAGTCCATAAGTGCAACTTGATTTGATACTGATTGGTTCATACCAAGCAAAACTCTTCATTCATTGTCTCCTCTACAAATTGACTATAATAACACAGTCAAAAGAGAAGTGTAAAACTTTCAGGAATTCTTAAAAAAAAAAGGCCAGTATTTTCCACTGTTCCATTCTAAATTTAGTTTTGGTAAATTGGTGGAGAAAGCTTGTAGAGAGAGATGTCTTCATTGGGTCACATTCACCAAAGGAAATCCCCAATGTCTAGAAAAGGAAAATGTCACACCTATCTTCAAAAAAGAGCAGGGAGGAAGATCCAGTGAATTAAAGACCAATATATCTTATCTCCTTCTCTGGGGAGATTATGGGAGAAATCCTTCTGGACACCACTAGCAGATAGAAAAAGGACATGGTGTTTCAGTACAGCCAGAGGAGATTTACCAAGGACAAATCATACATATTAACCAACTTAACTTCTTTTGTGGATGAGAGGAGAGCAGAAGATTTTATCTTGATTTTAGTGACTGTTTATCAGTGTCCTAGAGCATATCTATTGCCAAATTGAGAGGGTAATGCCTGGATGTCAGTGGACTGCAAGGTGGAGAAAAAAACTGGCTGGACTTCCAGAAGACTGGAAACAATTAAAAATTTAGCTGACAGCAAATAATGAACAGTATTTCTCAGAGGATTGATACAAGAGCCAAAGCTGTTTAATAGCTTCATCAGCAACCTGGATAGTGGAATGGAATGTACCTCAAGCAGCTTTTTGGGTAATGCCAAAACAGGAGAAGAGTTTGATGCACTGTAAAGCAGTGCTGCCATTCAGAGGGAATTTGGCAATATAGAAGAACAAAATTCTGACCAAAACCTCATGAGGTTTAAAGGCAGATGAAAAGCCCTGCCGTTTGGAAACAGAGACATCATGCACACCACAGGTGGGTACTGACTCGCTGTGAAGAGGCTTTGCAGAAAAGGACCTGAATGTCCTGGTGGACAGAGTAGAGTGTCCTAAAAGCAATAAATGCTAACCACAGACCAATCTCTACTAGGAAAGAAGACAGAAGGTCAAGAGAAGTGACTGTTTCTTCCTACTGAGAAATCATAAGGCTACCCGGATTACTGTGTCCTGTTCTGCACCACCCACTAAAGAAAGACATGAAGATCTTTGAGTCCAATAGAGATCATCAGGATGGTCAGAGAACATGATGTAGTAGATGACAATGAGAGTTCTGGATTTCAGTCTGCAGAAATAAAAATGGGGGAAAATGTAGTTGTTGTTTTAAGCTACCTGGACTAGCTACCTGAAGGATAGATGGACTCAGATTCTTCCTGGAAATGTACAGAGAAAGAACAAAAGGCAGAAAATCTGTATGGACATGAGAGTTTTTTATATTTAGAGTTCTTAAGTACTGGAAAACATTACAGGGGAGCTGTGTGGTCTGCATCCTTGGAGTTGTTCAAAACTTGACTTGGGCACAAGTCTCGGAAAAATCAGTTACCCCTGCTTTCAGTGTTGGGGATTGGAGCAGATGACAGCTAGAAGTCTCTTCCAACCTAGTCTTTTCTATAATTCTAATATTCTCAAGGAGACATGCATTTATATGAGAGGAGAAGACTGAGGAGAACAGTCGTTGTTAGCACTACTCAAGTGGGGCTTGAGATTGCTATGTAACCTGCCCAAAGAAGTTAATACGCATGTTGCCCTTGTGTACAAGGATGTAAGAAATATAGATCATATACAAGTTTGTCTTCAAGCATGAGCTTCAGCTGTGGGCTATGCAATGGAACAGACATAGCCAAGGAAACTGGAGGAAACTGGCTTCTCTGACATATTTGACCACTGAGGTACTAAAAACTTTGACAGCTTTAATTTTCCAGGAGATGGATATGAAATATTTTTTAAGGACTGGGCAATATTTTTGAGTTTTTTAATACACGATGGTCATGTATATTAGGGCAAGCATCTCATATATCAGGAACATAAAATTACTAATTATTGTATAGGAATATACACTGTTCAGTATGTTACTATATATATAATTATTATTTAGCATACATAAAAGTATTATTATAAAAAGTTAAATATATTAAGAAATATATTTTTCCAAGCTTATACTTGAGAAGCAATTTTTTTTGTTTGGGTTTTTTTTTTTGTTTTTGTTTGTATCAATAGGAAAAATACTGCCTATTGTTCATTCAATCAGGCAATTATTGCTACTATTTAGCCAAGTAGAAACTAATTTCTCAGGAGCACTGTTCTGATTTTGAGTAAAACAAGTCGAGATAAATAACATATTTATGATGGAAACAATCCTAGTCTGTAAGATTTGTAATAGCAAAGTCAACAAATATGGTCATAGTATTAAATATTAGGCCCATTCACAAACTGTCCAATATGCTAAATATTTCTGTTGATAAAGGAATGAAGCCCTTTATTTCTCTGTAGTACATTTGAAAAAATTTCCAGCATCAACTTTGAATGTCCACTAAATGCAGATTCCCAAAGCAGAAATGTCCTCTTTATAAATATTTAATCCTCTCTTAATATATATATATATATTAACTTTAATATCTTTTTATTTTCAGCAATGTCCTTTCTGGAACTTAGAATATTAAAGAAAAAGCTAGGAAGGAAAATTGTGAAATACATAGGCCAAAACTTCATAAAATATAATGTAAAGCAAACCTGCATGGGCAAGCTGGCAGAATTTTGTTTCTCTGTCTTCTGATACCACTTTCCACTAAGAAACAACGACTTTTGTATCAATAATTTTGAAGCAAGATGATTTTGTAGAAGGTAAGCAAACAATGAAGTACAACATCTAAATCTACACCACAGAACACAGATACTAAAGTTAGCTTTCACATCCCGAGAAAGCTTTTACTCAGTCTAAACGTGTTGTGTTGCAAGCAAGTAAAGTAAGCAGTCCCATAATTGCTAAGGGTTCTGATAGGCTACCTTTCCTTGCTTTTTGAGCGGTACATATTGTTACAAGACGCCTACTTGCCCAATGTACCCCAATACTTCCTGATGGTTTTTTTATTTATCTATATTCTCCATACAGTGACTTTGCCTGAAGATGTGAAAGTTATTTTGAAAAGGCATAACAAAACCTATAGAAAACAAGGTGCTGTCTATGAGATGCCTAAGAATACAGACCCAAAATCAAACATGATTAAGTGATAATTTCTTAATGCCAGACAGGCTATTACAGTCACCTGCATATTATCCGTTGATTGCAAAGTCAAATTCATCAGTTTAAACTACTTTCTTTGAATTTAAGCTAACACATATTATCTTGCCACAAGGATAACCTAAAAACGTTTATTGTTGCATTAGTGTTGATTGCAGAGGAAAAAAAAAAAAAAAAGAATTTGTATGCCCTTATCTTTACTGTAGGCTGGAATGCATGATGTGAATTTTGCCATTGGTATCAGCAGTTCTTCTAGCTTTTCAAGCTACATTTTCAGACTATGCTATGTTTATGATCTGTCTTTAAAAGTTTGGAAGAGTTACCCTTGTCGCTGTGAGAACACACTGCTCTGTGCCTTGAGTGACCAAGTATGTATTTTACCCTTCGAATAGCTAAGTCACTAATTTAGCTCATATATGCACGAACCAAAGTTTTAAATATATTCCATGAAAATATTTTTTCTGAATCTGGATTCAGACAAAATGTGTCACAGTAAGAATAAGAAATATAGAAGGGTTCTCTAAATAAGAGAATTAAGAAAAAATCTGAAAAAAGAGATACCCTTTTTCTTTTTCAATAAGCATAAAATTTCATTTCATTCAATTTATTACATTGGAAAAAAAAAGTAACATTTTAATTTTGTATTTAGAACAGCCTAAATTCATCAAGTATATGACTTGTCTTAAGTAACAGTCAGAACCTAAACTAAGATAGCTTTCTTATACCTTCTGCTGATGTAGTTTTCCAGCCGTATTTATATCTAATAAATACAGATATTTCTCATGAGAAGAAACTGCCTGGTGACCAGAGAACCAAGTCAGCTGCTTCACAACAGGAACTATCATTTTGTTTATATTGTACTTGCTTGCAAATAATTCTTGCTGGGCTCCAGGCTATAGGGTACTGTAAACTAATTACTACATGCAAAGAGATTTTTGCCTGTCATATATACCTGCAGGGAAGCATCTTGTTATTCACCACTCTACTGAGGGGAAAAAAAAGACTACAAGTGATACTTATTCCATTTTATTTCTTAAAATCGATGTTGTTTGGGGTTTTTTTTACACACCATAATCTTCTAAAGCAGTTAGTACTATAGTTTTGTTTTTAAAAGAGATGGTTTGGGTTTGTTGTTTTGCTTTTGGTTTGTATTTTAATAGTGTGTACTAAACAACCCTGAAAAACACAAAACAAATTGGAATATTCTCATGATGTAAGAAATCATTTTATAATTATATGACTATTATATTAGCTATTTCTCCAACACTGCTTGAGCATTCTTTCATACTTTCCATCCTGTTATAATATAAAAGCTATAATAATTATGGTCAATTTCTAGACTAATTCAACAGATACCAACACAATCCATGAAGACTTAACTGAAAATCAGGTGTGCTTTTTACAAACTTGATAACATAGTGACCTGTTTCAGAACAACAAAAATAATAATAAAAAAAGTATTATTGTATCTTTCTAATGCTTACAGAATCCTTTTAACAAGTCTGAATACTTAAAAGATACACCCAGCTGAGACATAAATGTCATGACTGCAGTGAGTATTATTATTTTATTGCAGTAGTGAGGATAGATTTATTTTGGGCAGAGGATTTACCTATAACATGACTATTCAGTAATGCTTTCAGATAAAGTCAGCCATTCTTGTATTACATTACTGCATACCTTCATATATTAAGTTACAGTCCTACATTACAAAAAAACCCAATCTAATTCTCTTTAAGTCAATAAACAAATAATGATTATTTAATTATTAATTACATTCTATTCTTAAGAATCACTCATTTTATAATTAATGTGTAAGCTAAATACCCTGAATAGTAATGGCTGAACAATAGGGTAGCACTTACTTTCACATTTCATCAGACTTCATTAAGATATTTACACATATAAAGTACCTTTTTATGTAAAAACACACGAAGGGATTTTGAGGGTAATTTAATACCTGGAAGCTAATGAGATATACTGGGTCCATGAAACTTATAATTTGTATTTGATGTTTTGCCAAAAAAAAAAAAAAAACACCCAAAAAACCAAACCCAAGAAGTGGGTTTGAATACAGAGTAACACAATATTTTACACCAAATAATATTTTTACTTAATATTCTTTGGGGATAAAATTACCCAAGATTTCTACTCCTGTCTGAGCAACTGGTTGCTTTCCAGTCATATTTAGAGATATATTTGCTAGACACACCAAGCTTGACTCTTTCCCTGACACTAGTGAAATTTACCCCTAGTACTCTGAGCAATCTTTCACCAGCTTAAGCTTTTAAAATTCTCTAGTTCATTCCATTTTTACAGAATCCTCCATCTTCTTTTTTTTTATCAACAAAATGAAAAAAAAATGCTACATGATGGGTTATAACTCTAAATGTATTCTAATTGTCTTTCATGTAGAAAGACAAGACCATATGGCTTCAGTGAAGATTTGAACTGCTAAACTGAATCTCCGATTATTTTCAGCTTCATTCATCACTAATTGTCTCCTCATGGTTTGAACAAATAATTTTAAGAGAAGACACTAAAGAAACCTTCAAAGTCAACGCATCATAACTACTGTTATTAAAATAAATACTAAAAACAATTGTCTCTGATATACCATAAAAAGCAGCATAAAATTACAGACTATATGGTAAAATATTTACCTAAGAGTTTTATAGACAATATTATATTTTAATAGGGAAATAGACATGGAGAGTGACAGATTTCCCCTTTTACTGACAACTTAGAATCAGGGAGGTTAGAGCATCCATTTAATCTCTTACAGATGCATTTCAAAGAGTAAAATGATGTCTCGAACATATAAGCCATTTCTTTATGAAGAAATACAAAGATCGATTTTGAGGGTAATTTACCAAAGTCTTTGAGATCAATGGAAGATAGCTGTTGTTACTGCCACTGAGTATGGCTTAAATTAGTCCCTGTATAATGCTTACCACGGGAACAGTAACAGTGGTTATCCTAATACTGGGAAATGCTCCCAGAGGATCATCTCTGTCCGCATAAATTGAAATTGTACCAAAGCAGTTGTAACTTGATGCTAGTACCTGCTCCATCCCCCTTGGGTTTTAGAGAAACCGATGTGTACAAAAAGTATCCGGTCTTACCTCCAGTACAGCTGTGGGAAAACCCACAACACTTGAGGGCCCAAGTAAATGACAGTTTCACCACTGATATTGAAAAAAAGACATCTGATGGTACAAATTGTAAAAATATCAGGTTATTTAAATGCAAATCACACATAGAGACATCTCCTATGTGCATATATAACCATAGAGAAATATGTAGATATAAATATAAAAATACTAAATGTATATGAACTAAACTGTAAACCAGACTTAAACTTATTCTGGAATTGTGCTTGAACTGCTATCTGGGCAATTGTGTTCTTTAAATTGTTTCAGATTCCTTATTCTTTAAACATTCAATGCACCAAAAAGAATGTGCTATTTACTACATGGAAATTGAACAATCCTTGTTGCTAAGAGCATCAAAAGAACAGGAATACACTACACTTCATTTATATGTGTTGTGTAATATGTAAATTACTAAAATGGCAGAAGACAACACAGGACCCCCTTGGTAAATGGAAGGGATCAGTTGGGATAAACCTACTGCAAAACACAAATATAAGGTCTGGATTTGTTTATGAAAGGAAGAGTATTACTATTCTGGAGATTCATTTTTTTTGTTTTACCTACAAAAAGTTTAATTATTATTAGTTATTATTTTATATAATT
>JANHGN010083076.1:0-21257 GCA_024605025.1 Megaceryle maxima | reverse complement strand
TACACTTCAAAATCCTATTGCAAATACAACTACACAGTTTATCCCGATCAGCAAATTATCTTTAGTTGTTTATTACAGTGGCTTCCTCACCACCTGAAAAGAGGCACAAAAACTACCACGGTAGAGAAATATTAGAAAAAAGACATCTTCTCTTCCCCCCCCCCCAAAAAAAAAAAAAAAAAGGCAACAGACAAAGGAAGGGCAACAGACACAAGCAATTCAGCTTGATTTGAAATTTGAATTTGAAAAATTTGAGGAATCCCAGACCCTGGAAATAAGAGTCAAAGCCTGTAAGGAGGAAGTCTCTCCACTGGTCAATGAGGATTGGGTTAGAAATCACTTGCTTAAACTGAACACACACAAATCCATGTGCCCTGAAGGGCTGCACCCATGAGTGCTGAGAGAGCTGGATGATAATGTTATGCTACCACTCTCCATCATTTTTGAAAGGTCATGGAGAACAAGTGAGGTGCCTGAGGACTGGAGGAAAGCCAATGTCACTACAGTCTTCAAAAAGGGTAAGAAGAAAGACCCTGGTAATTAGAGACCAGTCAGACTCACCTCCATCAATGGAACAGCAATGTGCCCTTGTGGCCAGGAAGGCCAATGGTATCCATAAAGAAGAGTGTGGCCAGCAGGTCGAAGGAGGTTCTCCTCCCCCTCTACTCTGCACTAGTGAGACCACATCTGGAGCATTGTGTTCAGTTCTGGTCTCCTCAGTTCAAGAGGGACAGGGATCTACTTGAGAGAGTCCAACGGAGGGCTATGGGGATGATTAAGGGGCTGGAACACATGCCTTATGAGGAAAGGCTGAAAGCCCTGGGGCTGTTTAGCCTGGAGAAGACTGAGAGGGGATCTTATTAAGGTTTATAAATATCTGAAGGTTGGGTGTCAAGTAGAAGGGGATGGTCTCTTTTCAGTTGTGCTCTGTGATAGGACAAGAGGTAATGGTAGCAAGGTGAAACACAGGAAGTTGCACCTCAACATGAGGAAAAACTTCTTCACTGTGAGAGTGACAGAGCACTGGAACAGGCTGCCTAGAGAATTGTGGAGTCTCCTTCTCTAGAGACTTTCAAGACCCGCCTGGATGTGTTCCTGTGTGGCATGCCCTGGGTGTTCCTGCACTGGCAGGGGGGGTTGGACTCGATGATCTCCAGAGGTCCCTTCTAACCCCTACCATTCTATGATTCTATGAAAATATTGCATGCTTACTTAAAGTGTCATAGCAGATATAATGACAAAAATCTGTTAAAGACAGTAGTTTTATGTCTCATATGAAAGACAGTGCTTGCAGCAGTAGAACATAGTCACTGATAGGTTATGGAAACTACCTCTAGGGTTTATTATACCTTTCCGCTATCTTCCTTATCATCAGAAAACTTTACTGAAACTGCAAGCTCTTCTAGATTTGGACTACCCCTCTTGTCTTTGTAGGATATGACAATATTTCAGAATTTTAAAATGGGCTGGTTTAGCATTTCAACAAAACATAAAAGTAAATGCCTGTCTTCATGTTTAATTTTTTTTGCAGTACCTTGAAGGAAAATAAATTATTCTCATTCTTTAAATGACTAACAGCTTACAGAAATAACACAGTAAAATTCTACTTAAAGAACTGTGGTGGGTTGACCTTGGCTGGCTGCCAGGTGGCCATGAGGATGCTCTATTGCTCCCTTTTCTCACTGGTGTGGGGGAAGTAAGATGAAAAAAAAATTGTGGGTCAACATAAAGGCAGTTTAATACAAAAAAAAAAAAAAAAAAAAGCTCACATGAGAAAGCAAAGTAAAACAAAAGGACTTATTCTCACTTCCCATCAGCAGGCAATGTCCAGCCACTTCCTGGGAAGTAGGGCCTCAGTACACTTAGCAGTTGCTCCGGAAGACAAATGCCTTAATAACAAATGCCCCCTGCTCCTTCTCCTTTCTATTGGCTTTTATTGTTGAGCACAACATCATATGGTATGGAATATCCCTCTGGTCATTTTGTGTCAGCTGTCCTGGCTATGTCCTCTTTCAATCTCTTGCCAAACCCAAGTCTACTGGCCTTTGGGGGTGAGGGGTTTAGAGAGACAGCCTTGATGCTGTGGAAGCACTGCTCAGCAGTTGTCAAAACATTGGTGTGTTATCAGCACCTTTCTAGTTACAAATACAAAGCACAGCACTATGATGGCTGCTATGGGAAAAGTTAAGTACATGCCAGCAAGACCCAGTACTAGTTCATAGTCTAATTAATATTTTAGGTTAAAGTGCTCTACACTTTTATATTGATACTCTATTGATTTAAGCATCCTTAAAAATGCTAATAAAGTGTGAATTATTCCAAATCTTGGGATACAAATGCTGTTATTTTAAAATGGTAGCATCATAGTATATTTTTAATATCCCTATTCGCACAAAAATCAATAACGTGAATTCAATTAATTTATGCTCATCCACCCATTTTTTTTCACCACTGAAAAGTCTGGCTTTGTCCCCTTGGCGTTCTCCCTTCAAATATTCATAGACATTCAAATAGGCATATAAAGCCTTGAGGTGAATAAGAATACCTCCTTTGTAACTGCTGTGGATGTACTATACAGACTGACAGTGGCATGGAGCTCTTTTGTGCCGTTACCAGAGTTTTAGTTTTTGCTTTACAAGAACAGTTTTATATGTCATTTTATATGTCATATGTGCAACATGCCCTAGGTGACCCTGATTTGGCGGGGGGGGGTGGACTCGATGATCTCTAGAGGTCCCTTCCAGCCCCTAACATTCTATGATTCTATGCTCTCTGTTACTTCCCAAAGGGAAAGAGAAAGGGAATAAGGGAGAGTTATGAATTAGAAAACGAAAACAGCCTTAATGAAAATAGTAATAATAAAATTGAATATATACAAATATATACAAAACCAGTATCAACCCCAAAGCCCCTGATCACAATTATGTCACCATCACCACTGATGCTGTGGAGCAGGCAATAGGGAAGTCCCAGACTGGACTCGATGGCAGACAGGAACCGGATTCAGGAGCTGGATCTGGGAACTGGATTCAGGAACACACGGATTGGGATTGAAGGCAGAACAGATGGAGTCCTCCTCAGATGCCAGCCATTGAAGAAGAGAGCTTGACCCTTGTGATCCCTCAGCTTTATACTGAATATGATGTATATGGGATTAAATACCTCGTTGGTCATTTTAGGGGCACCTGTCCTGCCCACTTCACCTCGCAGGTGCGGCCTTTTACTTTCTGCACCACTCAATGTGGTAGACAAGATCTAGCAGTGACTTTGGTCTGCGTACCAATCCTTGGTAGTAACTCTAAACATTGAGTGTTATCACTGCTAGAAGCAGACACTGTCTGCAAAAATATGCAATTAACTTCAGAAAGTGCAGTTAGTTAGAAGAGACTGAGCTGAAAAGTAAAATCACTGAACAGAATTAGTGCTGTTCTAATTCAAACCAGGACATCTGGTTATGTGCAGCACAGGGAGATTATGTGCAGCACACTGAGAGTGTTTGTTGGAGTTTTCTAAGTTACAGCCAGCTAAAATTGTACAGTGGTTCAGTTACTCTTCCTTGAACTACATGGGAGAAATAAAAGGACTTTTGTCCCCATCAGCCACAGATTCATCATAAGGAACATCTAGGACCCATGCTGTTATTTGTCTGTTCTCTTTGAGATGCTTATCCAGCCTGCAGCAGCATTCTCTATGATCTGTGAAATTGATCTTCCATGACATACTGGGGAAATGTAAATTGATTAAGGTTTATGTTTTGATCATTTCTAAGTATGGATCTATGTGTGTTCCAGGCTGTAAGGAGAGCTGGGGGCAGCATCCAGCTGACCTACCTACATTCCTGAAAAAGATTCCTATGTGTCATTGTCTTGCATAAAAGAGAGGAAGGGAAGTCTATCTTATCAAATTCCCTATTAGTAAGTGGAGGATAACAGTCACTGGCTCAGTGTTGTAAGGACTAGGTAGCTATGCTTCAAAGATATGAAGTATTCTACAAACCTTAATTACTATATCATATTTAGTAAATTTTCAGGATTAAATGTTGCTGTGCTCTTTTAGAAAAATTTGAGGCAATAGAATCCACAAAAGATGAAACAATTTGGGGTAGAAAAAAAGATTTTTATATCAGTTCTTTTATCCTGTTTAGCTTAAAGCATTGGGAGGATGATAGGAGTAGCAGGGGTTGTGGGGTAGAAGGTGTCATGTCTTCTTTGTCCTATGCTGGACTTGAATCCCTGATTGCAAAGGTTGCTCTATAACATTTTAACCTTGCTTTTTATTTTTTGTGTGCATGTGCATGTACGCACACTTGTGCATGAAAAGAGGAATCTAAATTGAAAAGGATAGGAGGTTTGATCTGCAGCTTTATATATCATTGAACCCTAAAGATCTTCACAAGTTATAAAGTGGTGTTCTGCACCTGTCTTAAAATTTGATTAATCATGTAGGGGATGGGGAGGAGAAGGTGGCACCAGTGGTGCTTTCCTAGCTGTGTCAGACAAACTTTGAAGACCTATGTTAATATTTCCCTCTTTCCTTTAGCACTTCACTTCCCATTCCAAAACTTGTTGTGTTTAAGCAAGAAAATTAGATCATTTTCTCAGTATGCTGAGGAATGGACCGTGGATAGAAACATTGCTCTAGCAGTCTTCTTTCTTCCAGCTGCAGAAGAGTATTGTGTGCAATTTCTTTTCCCTCCCCTTGCATCTTTGAACTTTTTGACTCAAGTGATCAAGGGACCTCGTAGTAGCAAATGGCTCTCTTCCGTCTTTCTGGATTCTTAAGTTTTTTATTGGTTCCCCTCCCTCACATTCCCAATCATTGGGCTGGAGACAGGAATTAAAGGCATGAAGTTTCAAGGTCAATTTTATACAAGAAATCAGAGTAGATAATGATAACAGTCTCAAACTCATGATCACATCCCTAAAAGTTCTGAAAGTATTGTCTGTGACTGCTACCTTCAGCTGGTCTCAGTCTTTTTTCTTTCTTGTGCACACTTAATAAGGTGAAATCAGTACTTTGAATAATAATATTAAAAGTAATTTTATATATTATATAAAGAAGACAATCTGAAGGGGATAGTTAATGGGAAGGTTTGAGGGTATCATGGATTCCCTCATCATGAACATGAGAGGATTAGACTCCAAACGTGGCAGTTACTGATTGGAAGCAATAGCAACTCCATAGGACTTTCCACCTGCAGAATAGAGCTCACTGGGATCATTTGGTTGTTTTAGTATATTTTACAGTTTGTCTTCTGTTTTGTCTTTTTATTTCAACAAAATGAAAATAGAGCTCGGAAGTAAGTTGTATGAGCTGTTCCTTCCTAACTTTGCAGAATTTACCACTGTCTGCATGCAAAAAATACAGTCTTTATTTGTGAACTTCGGTGGTCTGATTGCTGCCATGGAAACACAACCCAGAATCATGATCTTTTGACATGATAAGTGATGTTCATAAAATCAAGATGCTTCATATTTCCTCATAATGAATTTAAGATCAGAAGTCTGCCATTTTTATTTTTATCTGGCTGATGCAGCTAAAGACTTACCTAGAGATACTTTTTCCAGACTGTGCCAGGTTTTGGGTTGATGAACATTATGTATTATCACATTGATGTCAGCTGGTACTTTTTTTTTTTTTCCTTCTACAATAACAACTGTTTGCTCAAAATTTTTAAATTTGGAATACTAACTGGCAAATACATGTTTCAAAGAATCTTAAGAAAAGCAGAAAATATATATTATGCAAATTGTCTGAGAGAGTGCTCACTAGGACTATCATACTCTCATTACATGTACTTACATAAATTATCGTACTTCATTACATGTAATTATATTACAATATTTTGTTCTGGGGCAGTAATGATATAACTGATTACTTTGGAGACTCCCCCCTAATACTTGCTTTAGAATACCTTTACCTTGTAGCCTCTGAAAGCACTATTTTTACAAACTGCATTTACATTTTGCTCTGAAGGAAGCAAGGGAAGAAGAGTGTATAACATTCCAGTAACAAGCTGCTGGGATTTCAATGTTATACAAACAACTGTTTTCTACCTTAACAGAGTTATTTCCACATAATAAGAAAAATACTTCACAGCATTTATCTTCATGGAGATTAGCCTAGGTGTGAAAGGAAAATATATGGTAACTAAATATATGAGCAAAGAAATCTGAATTTGGAGTATCTCCCCAAAGAGATTTATTAAAAAAACAAACAAACACAAACTTGATACATTGTTGAATTTAATAGCCTCCATCTGCTTCTCAGAATTTAAGTGGTAATTTGTATCCATTTTCCCCGATTTAGTTTGGAAACATAAATGTCTCTGAATAGGACTCTTTCCCACCAATTCTGAATACAGGTTAAAATAATTTATAGCCATCTTGGAAATATCAAGCTATTTGAGATGAACAGATAGGTTGAATTCCACATCCCACTGAAGGCCTTGGAAGCTTTGTTGTTAATTTAAATAGGGTCAGAATTTCATCCACCATATTAAAAATTTAGAGAAGGCAAGATGATTTTTCACATTAGGATTCAGTTGGAGCACTTAGAGGCATATAAAGCCTTGAGGTGAAAAAGAATACCTCCTTTGCAACTGCTGTGGATGTACTATACAGACTGGCAGTGGCATGGAGCTCTTTTGTGCCATTACCAGAGTTTTAGTTTTTGCTTTACAAGAACGGTTTTATATGCTTTTGTGCAGTCACGTTTGCTTTATAAGACATATATAGCTAAGATGATAAATGAGAACTCGGTGGAGCATATGTTAGCAACCTATGTGCCACAAAATGCTGCCAACCTTATTTTCATTTGAGAGTTGACCAAATGGATAGCTTGATTGCCTGTTGAGCTACTAGTAGACTGCGTGGCATCTGTCACACAGTTCATAAATTGATTTGTTGCTTTTGAAAAATGCTATTTCTTGCTTAGAACATCCACCAGAATAATCATTCCAAGTCCAAGAAAATCTACTTTAGGAAACATTTAAAAAACCCACTTATACTTGAGAGAAATTGCTTATTTTTAAAAATCACATCTAAAACCCACTCCTTTAGTAATTAATATGATAAACATGGAGTTTGATTCAGGAAACACAAAGGAAAGGTCAGTTACATATCTTTCAGAGTATGTGCATCACTAATTGATAGTAGTGCAGTTATCTAAGCATTAAAGAGAAAATATATCCTTGAGTCTTCTTTCATATTTTTTACAGCAGTCTAGTTTAAATACTGTATTTGAAAGATATGTTTAAAATGTAACCATATTTAAATTCACAAATGTTCAGAGAGGTAAAAAAATTAAATATATTGACAAGTATGTTGGTTATTTAGCTGCTGGTCAGATGGAAGTTCTGTTTAACGTAATGAGAAACTCACTTATCATGGTATTTCCATCAGGTTAAAACACATGCTAATTCAATCCATTTCTGACAGAACAGAGCTAATACCTGTATCTAGTCATGTAGGCATGGGAAGATTCTTGATTTCTATAACATTAGTGACAAAGAAACATTTGTTCTATGTTTCTTCCTATATCTACTTGTAATGAAACTGAGGCTTCGAGGAGTGGTTTTGGCTTCCTTTCATATAGTCCGGATACATTGTTATCTTCCTTTTTGAATGCAACTTTGCCCATGGCAAACAGTAGTCTCAAGGACATGACATTTCCTTGCTCTTTTTCTTTTGTGTTGTTGAAGAGGCATGCTTCTCATTGTACCAGACACATGACCAATTCTGACTTTATACAAAGCACTTGAGGCTTTGTCCATGCAGTTATCTGTTCTTGTAAGTTTTATGCATGCTTTTTAGAAGTCCTAAGATGACCACACAGGTGCATGCACTCACACACAAAAATCTGACTTAAAATTCTACTTTTTAGATTAAGAGGTGTAAAAATGGAACAAAGGAAACTGAATGATCAAGCCAACACTTTGGTGGACCTGGCAAAGGTTAGTAGGCAATTATTGTTGTTTTCTATCCTTTACAAATGAAGAGTTTGTAAGCAAAAATGTTATGAACTATACATGCAAATACTGTTAACAAGTTTGTTAATTCTAGAAAATGAAAACATATGTCTGTTTTGGCTTAACATTTATTAAGTTAAACATCTTGTTTATGGCTCTGACCAAGGTTTGAATGTACCTTTTTAATTTTTGAACATTTGGAAAAGAGTTCATAACTGAGGGGCTGATCATTGCAAATTCTTAGGATGAACTTTTTGAACAGTGTCGAAGGCTTTACTAAATTCCAATCCACAGCCTTTCCCTCATCCACTAACTGGGTCACATTGTCATAGGAGGAGATCAGGTTCATCATGCAGGACCTGCCTTTCATAAACCCATGATGGGCCTGATCACCTGGTTGTCTTGTACATCCCATTTGATGGCACTCAAGATGATCTGCTCCATAACCTTTCCTGGCACCGAGGTCAAACTGACAGGCCTGTATTTCCTGGATCCTCCTTCCGGCCCTTCTTTAGATGGGTGTCACATTTGATAACCTCCAGTCAACTGAGACCTCCCTGTTTTGCGAGGACTGTTGATAAATGATGGAAAGTGGTTTGCACTTCTGCCAGCTCCCTCAGTACCTTTGGTTGGATCCCATCTGGCTCCATAGTCCTGTGTGTGTCTAAGAACGGGTGTAGCAGGTCGCTAATCACTCCCCCTTGGATTATAAAGGACTTCATTCTACTCTCCAACCCTGTCTTCCACCTCAGGGGGCTGGGTATCCCAAGAAAACAATTGGCCTTTCTAATAAAGATTGAGGAAAAGAAGGCATCCAGTACCTCTTCCACTGTCCTATGTTTCCTCCCTCATCCAATAAAGGATGGAGATTCTCCTTAGCTCTCCTTTTGTTCCTAATGTATTTATAGAAGCAGTTTTTGTTGTCTTTTATGGCTATAGCTAGATTGAGTTCTAGTCGGGCTTTGGCCCTTCTAATTTTCTCCCTGCATAGCCTCATGGAATCTTTGTAGTCTTCCTGAGTGGCCCCTTCTTCTATAGGCCATAGACTTTCCTTTTCTTTTCTTCCTGAGTTCCAGCCAAAGCTTTCTGTTCGGCCAGGCTGGTCTTCTTCCCCACCAGTTCGTCTTATGGCACATGGGGACGGCCTGCTCCTGTGCCTTTAAGACTTCCCTCTTGAGGAATGTCCAGCCTTCCTGGACTCCTTTTCCCTTCAGGACTGCTTGCCAAGGGACTTTGTCAACCAGTCTCCTGAACTGCCCTCCGGAAGTCCAAGGTGGTATTTCTGCTGACCCCTCCTCCCCAAGAATTGAAAACTCTTATCATAATTTTGTTATTGCTATGCCGAAGATGGCCACCAACCATTATATCACCCACAAGTCCTTCTCTATTCACAAACAACAGGTCCAGCAGAACACCTTCCCTACTTGACTCACTCACAAACCGTGTCAGGACTCTATCTTTTATGCACTCCAGGAATCACCTAGACAAGAAATTGGGAAGGGACACAGCTGGGACAGCTGACCCCAACTGATCAAAGGGATATTCCAGCCCATATGACATCATGCTCAGCAATCAATCTAGGGGGGACACACACCACTGCTCAGGGACTGGCTAGGAATTGGTCGGCTGGTGGTGAGCAATTGTTTTAATTTGTATTGCTTGTGTCTCTTGGGTTTTAGTTTTATCTCTCTTTCTTTTTCTTTTCCTTACAATTTATTATTATGATGAAGATTATTTAATTATTAAACTGTTTTAATCTCATGATCAACTGACTCTGAACCATGCAAGACCACCAGGTGGAAGTGGTGAGTGATAGTAATGGACAACTCATTGCTGTAGGAGACAGAGGCACCAATCTGCTGACCTGACCTATTGTCTAGAGAAGCTTGTTGCTTGCTAGGGGCCTGGATCCAGGATATTGTGCAGAGAATGCTGAAGATTGTCCAATCCTCTGACTGTTACCCCCTGCTCTTCTTCCGTGTGGGCAGCAATGACAGTGCCAGGAGCAACCAGGAGAGTATCAAAAGTGACTATTGAGCTTTGGGGGTAATAGTCAGGGCCATGAAGTCCCAGGTGGTATTCTCCTCAGTCCCGTCGGTGAGGGGAAAGGGTGTGAGGGGGAGGGCACTGATACAGCATGTCAACAATTGGTTGTGGAGCTTGTGTAAGCATTAGGTTTTTGGTTTCTATGACCATGGGACCCTGTTCAAGGATGAACATCTGCTTGGGAGATATGGGCTCCACCTCACCAAGTGGGGAAAAGGTATCTTTGCCAGTAGGATGACTGACCCGGTAAGGAGACCTTTAAACTAGGTGAGGGAGTTACCAGCAGCCCTGTAAGGGAGTGATAGACAAGGTTGATGAGCAAAATGCCTGGAGTGATATGAATGAAAGGGAATGCAAAAGGTAGGGCTTAAACAGGGTCACCTCCAACATTTGCATGTAAGCAAGGAAGTGCCTACAAGGCACCATTATGGTAGAAAACCAACCCAACAGACTCCTTCTGGGAAATCAGAATGCTGGGATGCCTCTCTGAAGTGCATGTACACTAATGCACATATAATCTCATCTAGACTCCCTTTCCCATGATTTATTGGACCAGATGATCTTTCAAGGTCCCTTCCAACCTGGGCTATTCTAGGATTCTATCATTGAAAAATGCTAGGAGGCCTGTTTGGATGAACAAGGAGCTCCTGGAAGAACTCGCATATAAAAAAGGAAGCATACAGAGGGTGGAAGCACGGACAGGTAACCTGGGAGGAATACAGAGATGTTTTCCAGGCATGCAGAGATAACAGTGAGGAAAGCCAAAGCCTACCTGGAATTGAATCTGGAAAGGGATGTCAAAGACAACAAGAATGGCTTCCATAAGTACATAGGTGGCAAAAAAAGGCTAGGGAAAATGTGGGCCCATTGCTGAATAGGGCAGGGGCCTTGGTGACACAGGATGTGGAAAAGGCTGAGGTACTGAATGCAGCCTTTGCCTCACTCTTTACTAGCAAGACCAGCCTTTGGGAATCCCATGTTCCAGAGACCAGGGGGAAATCTGGAGAAAGGAAGACTTACCCTTGGTGGAAGAGGATCAGGTCAGGGAATACTTAACCATACATAAGTTCATGGGCCCTGATGAGATGCACCCTTGAGTGCTTAGGGAGTTGGCAAGGCCACTGTCAATAATCTCTGAACAATGACAGCAATTGGGAAAAGTGTCTGAGGACTGCAAGAAAGCAAATGTCTCTTCTATCTTCAAGAAGGGCAAGAAGGAGGATCAGGGAGCTACAGGCTGGTCAGCATCACCTCTGTCCCTGGGAAGGTGATCATAGAAACATCGAATCATCAAGGTTGGAAAAGACCTTTAAGATCATCGAGTCCAACCATTAACCCTACTCTGCCCTGTCCACCACTAAGCTGTATCCCCAAGCACCACATCTATATGGCTTTTTAACACAACCAGGGATGGTGACTCAACCACCTCCCCGGGCAGCATGTTCCAATGCCTGACGACCCTTTCAGTGAAAAAAAATTTCCTAATGTCCAGTTTCCAGTTTAAACCTCCCCTGGTGCAGCTTGAGGACATTCCTTCTTGTTCTGTCACTAGTTACTTGTGAAAAGAGACTAGCGCCTACCTCTCTACAATGTCCTTTCAGGTAGTTGTAGAGTGCAATAAGGTCTCCCCTTATCCCCTTAGATGAGGGGAGAGCAGTGGATATTGTTTACCTTGACTCCAGTAAGGCCTTCGACACCGTCTTCCAGAAGATCCTCATAGGGAAGCTGCTGAAGTTTGGATTGGATGTGCAGACAACTAGATGAACAGCTGGGCCCAGAGGGTGGTGGTGATCAGTGGCAGGAAGTCTAGTTGTAGGCCAGTAACTAGCAGTGTATCCCAGGGGTCAATACTGGGTCCGATCCTGTTCAATGCTTTCATTTATGATCTGGATGATGGGGCAGAGTGTGGCCTCATCAAGTTTGCAGATGATGGTGGCTAATACACCAGAGGGTCGTGTTGCCATCCAGAGGGACCTTGACAGGCTGCACAAGTGGGCTGACAGGAACCTCATGCAGTTCAACAAGGGGAAGTGCCAAGTCCTGCACCTGGGGAGGAACAACCAGTACATGCTGGGGGCTGCCCAGATAGAAAGTAATTCTACACAAAAAGCCCTGGGGTTTCTGGTGGACGCCAAGTTGAACATGGGCCGGCAGTGTACCCTCATGGCAAAGGTGGCTAATGGTATCCTGGGCTGCATTAGACAAAGTATTGCCAACAGGTTGAGGGAGATGATCCTTCCCCTCTACTCAGCACTGGTGAGGCCACATCTGGTGTCCTGTGTCCAATTCTGGGTTCAGGCCTGTGCTATGCTGTGCCATACTGTGTAACAGAGGAATCCCCTCTCCTCCTCCTTTCTGTTAGCTTCTATTGCCAAGCACAATGTCATGTGGTATGGAGTATCCCTTTGTTCATCTGTCCTGGCTGTGTCCCCTCCCAACCTCTTGACCACCCCCAGCCTACTGGCCTTTATGCAGACAATTATGCCACTTGCGTGGCTTGCCTTTATCTACAAGCACAGCAAGTAGTTCTTATATGAACATCCTTTGTCTTTGACAGTAGAAATTATAGAGTTGTTTCCTTGTAAGAAAATCCTATAATGGCTTGAAAGACCAAAAGGAGATCATCATGGCTATGGACAGGGTCTGCATGGCATGCTGCATGTGAGTTGGAGTCCTGTTCAATGCTACATTGCTCAGGGTTCCCAGCATCTAAAGGGATGTTATTGTCTCCTTATAGTGTTATATAAATAGCATTTAAAATGATACCTTACAGTGTCTAACTGCCTTTCTTACTGGGATCATAATGGACCAGAACCTCCCAGTGAAAACAGGATGATGAAGGGAGTAGAGCATCTCTTCTATGAGGAAAGGCTGAGAGAGTTGGGACTGTTTAGCCTAGAGAAGACAAGGCTCAGGGGGATCTCATCAGTCTCAGTCTTGATATTTTATGGCCTTGAGCTCTTCCATCCTATCAACATGGAGGCAACAGATCTTGACTCTAAGAGTCCATGATGCCACCATACATTCCCCACTACTACAACATAAAAAACAAAAACAAAAACAAAAACAAAAACAAAACCACACCTTTGCACCATCTCTTGACTTAGTAAAAGCTCCATGAAAACATGTACGAATCTGATATATGGGTTTCTTTAAAGTGTGTGTCCCCCCCCTTTTTTTAGAATATTATTTGCTACAAAACCTATCAAAAACAGTGACAATACTTAGATTTCTGGTGTGCCAAGATCACTTGTTATGATAGTATCATACTAACAGTGCTTCATTGTTCCCCAATCTCTTTCCTGTATGGGGATTGTAAGTTGCTTGGGAACAAAGACTATATTTTTCTCTTCTGTTTTTATACAGAATATATCCCTGTATCAATGGGGTCAGGTGTTAAGAGTCCTGAAGTGCTACAGTAATATAAATAGCAATAAATTAAGATGGTAGTTCTGTATCACCAACTGTACTGTACACATTATAATAATAATATCCATACTATATACTAAGCTGAGACACCTGTAGCAATCTAATCATGGTCCTCTGTCCTTCTCTTTACTGATGCAACCCACCCTGAGCTTTCTGCTGTTACCACCAGGACCTCCAGTCCTAAGATAACTAATTTATATCTATCACAGATAATTTTACATTATGGTACTGCAGCAGATATAGCTATGGCAGCTGTTCTAGAGGGAAAAAGACATTGTTGCCCAGAGTGACCTCATATCTGATGACGCTGAAGCTATGAAGTTTGGATTCGGATCATGCCTTCCCAGTTCACAAGTGCTTGGAGTGAGGGTTCATACTGATGCAATATACAGTGATTGCAAAACTGCAAGGTTGTGCTTTTTTGTCTGAGAGAGTTAATTTTCTTCACAGTAGCTGGTAAGGGGCTATGTTTTGGATTTGTGCTGAAAACAGTGTTGATAATTCAGGGATGTTTTTGTTACTGCTGAACAGCACTTACACAGTCAAGGCTTTTTCTGTTTCTCACATCACCCCACCAGTGAGTAGGCTGGGGGTGCACAAGAAGTTGGGAGGGAACACAGCTGGGACAGTTGACCCCAACTGACCAAAGGGATATTCCATACCATATGAAGTCGTGCTCAGCATATAAAGCTGGGGGAAGAAGAAGGAAGGGGAGGACATTTGGAATGATGGCCTTTGTCTTCCCAAGTAACCGTTATGTGTGATGGAGCCCTGCTTTCCTGCAGATGGGTGAATACCTCCCTGACGATGGGAAGTCGTGAATGAATGCCTTATTTTGCTTTGCTTGCATGTGTGGCTTTTGCTTTCCCTGTTAAACTGTATATCTCAACCCATGAGTTTTCTCACTTTTACCCTTTTGATTCTCTCCCCCATCCCACTGTGAGGGGAGTGAGAGTGGCTGTGTGGGGCTGAGCTGCCAGATGGGGTTAAACCACAACAAAGGTTCAGATTCAGGCTTCAACAAAGTCTAGCGTTTGGGACTAGCATTTCGGTGTAAGGGCCCACTTTTAGTGATAGAAGAGCTTGCAACTCTTTAACTAAAGGGCTAAGTTTGGGTATTGGTGGTGTTGTCTTTTAAAATGTAAGACAAAGAATCATTAGCACTGCCAGAGAAGCCACACTGAAAACAGCATTTGGTCATCAGTTAAAAAATGTGGGACTCAGAGAAACCCTATACTCCTCAAAGTAAATGCCTCTTGCATTTCCACTTGTTTTGTTCTTTGGTAAAGTTCCAAACTTAGTAGATTCCATGTGATGAGCGAGGTTCGAGGTTTGCGATGTCACCAGGGGGTGTCTGAAGGGGTTTCCTGGGCCCCCGGCACCCTTGTGCTGTGTGTGTGGCAGGAACTGTCCAGCACGTGACAGGTCTCTTGAGAGGGTCAGGCTAGAGTTGGGTGGTACCAGCAGTCCCTGCACCAATTTGCAGACTGGATTCTCTTTTCAGGGAAGTTTGCTGCCTCCCTGGGGCCCAAATCAGGGATGTCACCTTGGCTGCAGTGATCAGTATGTATAGGGGTTGCTTTGGAAGACAATGCCTTAATAACAAATGTCCCCTCTCCTCCTCCTTTCTGTTAGCTTCTATTGCCAAGCACAACGTCATATGGTATGGAATATCCCTTTGGTCATCTGTCCTGGCTGTGTCCCCTCCCAACCTCTTGCCCACCCCCAGCCTACTGGCCTTTGGGGGTGGAGGGTTTGAAGAGACAGCCTTGATGCAGTGCCAGCACTGCTCAGCAGTAGCCAAAACGTTGGTATGTTATCAACACCATTCTAGTTACAAAGCACAGCACTATGAGGGCTGCTATGGGAAAAAATTACTCCATCCCAGACAGACCCAATACAATAAAAATAATTTTAAAAAAATATCTTGCTTGAAGTAAAAAAATAACTCTAAAACAAGCAATGTAAAAGCTGAGGGAGGAATACATCCATGAGACAGACAGCAGCTGTGGAAACGGTGGCATATAAATGCATTTTTGCATTTGTCAATGTTGTTTACTGCGAGAGACATGTAACATTACATCAGTGAAACGGAGTAAGATGAATAATAGGAGTACTATACAGAACTATACCATTTCAGCCCAAAATGTGAGCTAAAATAATTTTGCATTATTTATACTTTCATGTATTCAATATTTTTCTGGCTACTGTTGTGTTCAGTGGAGTTTGTCTGCCCGTACCACAGCTGGATTTTGGTTCCAACATCTAATACAGCAAATGAACAGATTCCTTTACATTAGTCTGTATGGTTTTTAGCAATGTTGAAAACCAATAAAATCATATGAAGAGTATTAAATGTCATATACAAATTATTAAATTGATTAGATACTCCCAGACACAGTAAAAGGGTACTGGTGTGGGAAATAAGAGTGAAGTAAACTCTTTCTTTTTAAATAATGCAAGATGAGTACTGGGAAAGGCTCCTGCGAGATCATGGAAAGTAACAGTTCATAAAGCAAAGACACACTCTCTTCTGCAAAGGAACCTGTAAATGATGGTAGTGCTAACTCAAACAAGCCGAAGAACTGAATGCATGCTGATACCTAGGCTTCTGGGAAACCTTCAATGGTCATAACAACTGAAAAGCCCCCTGAAGATCATGACAGTCACAGTGAAATCTTTCCACCTGGCATGCAAAAACTTGTTTTTTGAGTAAGGAAGTGAAATGTGATTTTCCTTAACCAGCAGGTAGAACAGTCTATTATGCTGATGATAAACATTAATATTTCAGGATGATGGCTACCAAGGATGCTCTTGTCCAACATCTGTCTTGGAAAATCATGCAATCCAGACAGTGTAAATGCAAAAGTTTAATGAAACTACATGTAAAGGTATATAAAAAAAATATTGCATCAAAATGCAATCAAATGCAATGCAGATGGCACCAAGCCGATTTACATTTTTTCAAAACAAAACAAAAGGTTTTCTATAAATCAGTCAGCTCCAGTCATATTTATGTAGAAAACAGATATCTTGGGAGAATTGCTGTTTATTCCAGACAGTAATTGACTGAATCTGTCTGAAAATTGAAGTTTGAAAAAGCTGACTGAAATAAATAAGTTTAATAAATAAGTTTGCTGCCTCCCTGGGGCCCGAATCAGGGATGTTGCCAGACAACTCAAGAACTTATTACAGATTTTGGACTATTGCCCACTCTGTCTCTTTCGTGTGGGTACTAATGATGTTGCAACAAGAAGTCCAAGGTTGATCAAAAGAGATTTCAGGGCCCTGGAAAGAATGTTAAAAGGTTCAGGAGAACAGGTAGTGTTTTCCTCAATCCCCCCAGTAACGGGGAGAGACTTTGGAAGAAACAGACAAACCCAAGATACCAATACCCATGACTTTCCGTTTGCGGACACTGAAATTGTAAGGGACCAGTTGTATCAGCTGAATGTTCACAAGTCCATGGGGCCTGATGGGATTCATCCCAGAGTAATGAAGGAGCTATCAGATGTTATGGCAGGACCCCATAATCATCTACCAAAGGTCTTGGGAGTCTGGGGAGGTCCCTGTTGACTGGAATCTAGACAATGGTATTCCAGTTTACAAAAAGCGTACGAGGGAAGACCCAGGAAACTATAGACCTGTTAGTCTAACCTCAGTTCCTGGAAAAAACTATGGAGAAGTTCATACTGGGTGCTACTGAAAGGCATTTAAAGAACAATGCAATCATCAGGCACAGTCAACATGGGTTCACAAAGGAAAAGTCCTGTTTGATCTTCCTTTTATAAAGTCACCTGCCTAGTGGATGAAGGGAAGGTGGTGGATGTAGTTTTTCTGGATTTTAGTAAGGCTTTTGATGCTGTCCCTCACAGCATCCTTCTCAACAAGTTTTCCAATTGTGAGATGAGCAGGTACATGGTGTGCTGGGTGAAGAATTGGCTGAAGGGCAGGGCTCAAAGGACTGTAGTGAAAGGGACTACATCTGGCTGGTGACTGGTCACCAGTGGTGTTCCTCAGGTCTCAATTCTAGGGACAGTTCTGTTTCATATATTTATCAGTGATTTGGGTTCAAGAGTTGAATGCACCATCAGCAACTTTGCTGATGATACCAAACTGTGAGGTACTGTTTACTCTCTCAAGGAATGAGAGACCTTGCAGAGGGGATCTAGATAGACTGGACTATTGGGAAATCATCGACGGCATGAAATTTAACAAGACCAAATGCCAAATTCTGCACCTGGGATGGAGTAATGCTGGGCACAAGCATAGCTTGGGCGAGGAGTGGCTGGAGAGCAGCCCTACAGAAAGAGATCTGGGGGTGCGGGTTGACAGCAGGCTCAATAGGAGTCAGGAGTGTGCCCTGGCAGCCAAGAGGTTAAGTCTGGGCTAGCTACTAGATGAATGACAGATGCTCTCTATTAACCCCTCTCCCTTCCCAAAGGGGAAGAGAAAAGGAACAAGGGAGAGACACTTATGGATTGGAAAAGAAAACTAAACCAGATTTAATGAAAATAAAATGAAAAATATATACAGATATATACAAAAACATTATGGAATCCAACCCCTCCCCATGGCAATTGTCGCTGTCACCACTGATGCTGTGAGACAGGCACTGGGGAAGTCCCAGACTGGACTCAGCAGCAGATGGGAACCAGATTTAGGAGCTGGATTTGGGAACCGGATTCAGGAACACATGGGTCAGGATAGAAGGCAGAAGAATGGACAGAGCCCTCCTCGGACGCTGGCCATTGAAGAAAAGAGCTTGACCCTTGTGATCCCTCAGCTTTAAACTGAATATGACATACATGGAATGGAATAACTTGTTGGTCAGTTTATGGTCACCTGTCCTGTTCTCTCCTCCCTGCAGGTGCAGCCTCTTGTTTTACAGAACCCCAATGGGGTCCACAAGATTTAGCAGTGACCTTGGTTACTATAGGAGCAAGTATAAGCAAGACCCTTTCTGCACACCAATCCTTGGTAGTAACTCTAAGCATCGAGCGTTATCACTGCCAGAAGCAGACATTGTCCACAAAACTCTGTTGTTAACTTCAGAAAGAGCAGTTACTTAGAAGAGACTGAGCTGAAAAGTAAAATCAGTGAACAGAATTAGTCCTGTTCTATCTCAAACCAGAGCAAGGGCAAACTTCAGTCTGGGTTGCATCAAACACAGCATAACCAGACAGTCAAAAGAGGTGATTATCCTGCTGTGTTCAGTGGTGGTGTGGCCTCACCTTGAATACTGTGTGCAGTTCTGGGCCCCACAATTTAAGAAGGATGTGAAAGTCCATGAATGTGTCCAGAGGAAGGCAACAAAGCTGGTGACAGGGCTGGAAGGCATGTCCTATGAGGAGCAGCTGAGGACTTGGAGTTTGTCTAGTTTGGAGAAAAGGATGCTGAGGGGCAACCTCACTGCTCTCTACAGCTTCCTGAGGAGGGGAAGTGGAGAGGGAGGTGTTGATCTCTTCTCCCTGGTATCCAGTGATAGGACGTGGGGGAACAGTTCAAAGCTCCATAGGGGGAAGTTCAGACTTGACGTTAGGAAACGTTTCTTTACCAAGAAGGTGGTCAAACACTGGAACAGGCTTCCTCAGGAGGTGGTCGATGCCCCAAGCCTGTCAGTATTTAAGAGGCATTTGGACAATGCCTTTAATAATATGCTCTAACTTTTGGTCAGCCCTGAATTGGTCAGGAAGTAGGACGAGATGATCATCGTAGGTCCCTTCCAACTGAACTGTTCGATTCAATTCAATTTGATTCGATTCTGCCCCTGTGCTCCTCTGGACTTGTGGAGATGGGCCAGTTATGGGCTACTGTCTCCTTTTATGGGTCTGGGAGTAGCCATGGCAGGGCATTATTCAGCTCCCCCACCTGCCATGGTCTGTCTTGTTTGTGGGTGTGCAGATGAGATTTTTTTTCATGTAATCTAACACACACTACTTGCCTGTTGTTAAGTGTTGCTTTTTAAAAAAAACATAAACCAATAATGAGGCACACAGTGCTGAGCTGAGAGCATTCCATGTTTCTCATTAGACTGAAATATATAACAGTTATTTTATATGAACTTAATTTGAAGCTTCATTAGAAGTATTTTTATACTTTTCCCAAGGGTTTCTCATACAAATGTCTTCAGGCACCTCAAAACTCAGATCAGTTTGAAGTGCAACATCAAGACAAACTTAAATCTCTTCAGTGTTTGTTCCTATTTTGAAGTAGAGAACCACCTGACAACTTCGGTTACTGAAAAAACATTTTTCACTGCTTTTGGCAACCGATAAGGACTTTTCAGATTGTATTTAATGTAGATTAGTTTTCTTTCAACAATTATGCTAGCATGTTGAAAGACAAAAAAGCATTATAGACTGATATTTCTGTGCTTTGTACTTCATATAGTCATTCGATTCATTTTTCATTCCTTTATAATGGATTATAAACTTCAGACAGCTTATCTACTGAATTATGACCAGTTATTTTGAATTTAGGTTATGTCTAATCTGAAGTCTCAATCTACAAATTCAGTCATTAATTTTAGTAATTTCCCTGCATGAATTGCAAAAGAAACAAATGGAAGTCAAATAGAAAGTGACAGACTTTATGAATTAACATACTTCAGATTCCATTTGTACTAAGCATTATGACATTTTACAGTTTACCCCATAGACTTTCTGATACCAAACATCATTTTACAGACAACAGATAAGATAGAGAAAGGTGGATGTAGAGGAATGTACACTTGAGTTTTTACTCCTTACTCTACATTTCAAAGACAATCCATCCAACTACTCTTATTGCAACAGGTTTAATCACAGTTTAAGGAGAAAATATTTTCTTTTAAATGTATGAAGGTGTTTAAAAATCAGAGAAAACAGAGAAAAGTGAAGGGCGCATCACTGTGCTTTGGAACCTTTGATCTCCTTGTGACTTACACAATTAATTCTGTTCACAAATCTTATGATGGTGCATTTCTAAGCATCTAAAGTTCTAAAAAGGTCTGGTGTTTTGTCGAATTCAGTAAGAGTTTGACATTTAAGATACTACTCAAAATATCAATGTTACATTTCTGCTCAATAAATTTAGCACCAGTAGGGAGTCTGTCATGCATCTGCAAGTAACATTATTTCACAAGACTAGATCTTGTTAGAATACTCATAGCTCCCTTTTGTGAAATGCAAAAGCATTTAAGAACCCTTGTAGAATTGCACTGCATATTACAATATCTGTAAGATATCTCTAAACCTTTTCTACATCCTTCTACTTTCAGACTCAAAACATCATGTATGACATGATTGCTGACTTAAATGAAAGAAGTGAAGATTTTGAGAAGAGAATTGTTACTCTGGAAACTAAACTGGAAACTTTAATTGGTAGCATTCAAGCTCTCCCTGGACTGATTAGCCAGACAATCAGCCAACAACAGAGGGATCTCCTCAAGGCTCAGACACAAAGTTTTAAACATGTTGCCTGCAGTGCTGAGCGATCATGGTCTTTGTCAAGAAGAAGGAGATCCTCCTCCACAGCACCACCAACTTAATCAGAGAGCAACTAGATGAGAATAAGTTAACGACAAGAAAAAAAAGACTTTTTGCCATCATATGGTCAATATTTTAGCTTTTATTTTAAAGCCCTGTGGTTCTAATCAGTGTTATCTGGGTTCTGATGTCAGAATCCTGGACACAACATTTAAGGCCCAAAGGAGTGAAAACTGTTCCCCCTCCTCAATGCACAGTGAATGCACTTCTTATTGCTATATTAGATTGTTCCTTCTGTAATTTCACAAACTTTTTATTCATGCACTTCAAACAAACTTTATTAC
>JANHGN010081540.1:0-21427 GCA_024605025.1 Megaceryle maxima | reverse complement strand
TCCCCGGCACCCTCCGCGCCCCCGGACCCGCCCACCCGTCAGGCCGGGGTGCCCCTGGCCCCACCTGCCCCGCCGGGGCCCCCCCGCCCCGGGTCCCCCATCACCTTTACCACCTCCCGGCGCCGCCGGCTGCCGGCTCCAGTAGCCCCGCCCCCTCAGACCCCGCCCTTCGCGCCCTGCCATTGGCAGAGCCGCCCCTTTTCTCTCTTCCTATTGGCGCGCACCGCGGATCCTTCTCTCTTATGTTCCTCCCGCTCCCTTCCTGCTCTCGGCTTCCTGTGGCGTCTTCCGGGTAGCGCCACGCCCCCGGCGCGGGAGAGGCTCGTGGAGGGTGGGAACTGGTGGGCGCTCACGCCAATCCATAGGAGACATGGCCAATCAAAAGGGGGGATAGAGGAGGGGGGGCGGGCTCTCGGCCCTTATATAGCAATGGGCCCGCCCCGCCTGTTGCTACGCGACGGCCGCGGCCTAGGCGGGAGCGGGTCCCCGGGGCCGCGGCCGCCGTCGGTCTCCCCAGGCCCAGAGCGGGGCTGCGACGAAGCCCAGCTGCTTTTGAGGGTGTAGGGCCGGGCGGTGGCAGCTGCCTGGCCGGTGCGGCCTCCTCTGTGGAGGGGCCACGGCCGGTCGGGAGCTTCCAGCAGCGGGACCCAGGCAGGACACGGCGCTGTGGGGAGCACAGCAACCGGCCCTCAGCGCTTGCAGCACGTTTGTTTGTGTGGTACATCAGCCTTTTCTGCTTGATGGAGTTTTCTTGTCGCTAATCCCTCGCTTTTCTGGAAAAATACTCCTTTTTACTCTGGCCTTAAGGCAGCAGAGTGTGTCAGTGAGCAGCCCGGCTTGGTGCCCTGCAGCAGGGCTGTGCCTCTCCCCTCCTTCTGCTGAAGACCAGGAACGGGGAGAGATTTGGCCAAAGCTGAAGGAGAAGAGAATATTTTAGCGAATTGCAGGTTAACTCCCTCAGATTTCAGCGATGATACAGTTTTCTACCAGCTGCTCACACAGCAAATCATCACCCGCAGGGAAAAATAGCCTGGTTTGTCAGAAAGAAATCGTGGCGATGAAAACTGGTTTTCTTCTGTAGCTGACAGTAGTGGAAAAGCAGGAGGAGTAAATACAGCTCTTGTGCGGTGCAGAGCTCTCCCGCATGACGTGCCCAACGGAGTGCTAAAGAAGCTGGGCCTGGGTGGTTTCTCGGTGCTTCAGTCTCGATGGCTCCTCTCGCTGAGGGGAGGTTTTACCAGCATCTGTCCTTTCTGCTCTTGTTTGCTGTTCTAGCTTGGGCTGGGGGGAAGGAGTAACAAACACGTCTAGAACTCGCTTGTGGTACTGGATTGGGTTTGTCAGCAAGAGATTTTTAGTAAAATTTGTTCATTTTACTGAAACAATTTAAATGTTCTTCAACACGGAGGTCAGGAAAGGCAGTTAGGAAGAGGAAGCCAGACTCAAAATGTGCCCTAATCACAGAATGACAGGGGTTTGAAGGGACCTCTGGTGATCATGTTGTCCAATGCCCCTGTCCGTGTGTCAGCTTCTGCCTCTGTCTGTTGCAAAGCCTTGGGGAGGAACCATCTGAGATCCCACCTGATGTTTTGAGCACAAACACAGTATTCTCTCCTCTTCAAATGCTGCTCCTCCAAGCCTTGTGTTTCACTCACGCCTGTTGGGAAGGCACCAAGGGTCCCTTTCCTGAGCAGCATCTTGAAACCAAACCTTTCCGAGGAGTTGCTGCTTCAATGGTGGCTTTGCACAGTGGGTTTCCAACGATGAGGACCTTTGTGCCTGAATGACCAAAGACCCCCCTGCCAGTGCTTAAGTAAGAGCCCAGTACGGGGTGTGCTGTCCCATAGTGCAGTTGTTCTCTGTGCTTTGTGCTCCTCCTACACCATTCTTCTTCCTTCACAAGTGATGTTGCATTTCATGGAGGTTCCCAAAGACATCCTTGCTCGTTTTCAGTGGCAAAGGCAGAACCCACTCTCTCAGAGAGTTATTAATTTTACCAGGAATAACAAAAGCAGCTTGATGATCTCGGTTCAACCAGCATCCCTAAAAAGTGACAGGCAGCACCTCGGAGACCACTCGGCAGCAAACGGAGCCAAAGGCGATTCCTGCAGCACAAAATCGCCGTGTCCTCCAGCCATGTGGAGTCTGCCAGAGCCCGGTAATGCTGAAAGATAAGTTTGGGGGATAATTAACATCTGAAGGATGAGGGAATCTATCTGCCCTTCAAGAGGAAGCTTCGACAGAAATGTGTATTTTCCTCAGTGTGGTACCTAAGCTTAATTACAGAATAATTATCGAGTGATGATGTATTTTCCATTTTAAAATGGCGAGAAGTGCATTTAGAATCTGCTCACCAATCAAATCTGATCCAGGAGAGGAGAAAACACACTGACAGCCAGGAACGTCTGGCACCTCACCCTGGCTTTGGCACCTTGGAGCGGTTCATCTTCGTGCCCACTGAGCGGGGAGCTGACGATGCCACGCTGTCCCTTGGGGGTGCCCCCAGATACTTGGCCTTTCTACGGCTCTTCCTCGGCGCGGATCTGGGCCGGCTCAAGGGTTGCCATGGCCGGTACATCGTGCATCACCATCGTCAGGGATAGCGAAGTGAGATCCCGGTGTAGGTGGTAGGAAAGAGGGAGGCTGTGAAACGCTGGAGCTGCAGCCCTGTGTTGGCCCACTGGGGCTCTCGGGCAGCTCTGGGCGTGGGTGGACATGGATGTGGTTGGAGCCACGGTTGTGCCAAAGGGCTCTGATCCAGTCCCTCAACCCGAGGAGGAGTTTGTGTTTGGGGGACGCTGGGAGCGTTCTGGTTGTGTCATGGGAAAAGATGTGAGAGAGGCTGGTTCTTATTAGAGAATATTTGAGGGTGACTCCGGTGCCTGCAGAAGCAGCCGGGTCCCTGCAGCCGGTAGATGGCACTGACTCATTTCACTGCTCCGTGGAAACCTCCCATCGTGCTGCAGTCATCTCCTGGACCTTTATACCTTCTGCCTTTAGAGGCAGTCAGCACGAAAAACATATTTTAAGGTTGAGTAAGGCTCTGGCTTCCTCTTGGAACTGTCTGTACTGGGATAAAAATCGCTTTTCTGGGCACTGAGGAGGTTTCGGGGATCTATTGCTGCCGAGGTGGAACGGTGGCTGGTGTTTCTCTGAAGCTTGCACGGGGCTGTGTCCCAGGGTAGCTCTTGGGCTGATTCTTGTCATAACCTTCCCTGATGTAAATCTGGGAGATGTGAGAAGGCAGAAATGTCAGTGCTGCTTCTTTCTGGCTTTCCTGGACCACATAATAAAGGAAAAACCCCAAAATCTTTGTGAAAGGGAGGACTTGTCTGCCCCACACACACTTCCAGCCTCAAGTCTGGGGGTGCTGGAGTTGGAGCGCTGCAGGCCCAGTGTCCCCACAGACCTTGCCATGCTGGGGGTACTTGTGGTCTCTTTCTCTCCAGCCTGGGCTCCATCTCTTTTATTTCCCGCGGTGTCACTGGGGCTTACTGGTGACTGGTTGCCCTTGAATTGTTGGGTTAAACTGAGGTAGTGATCTGCTCAAGGAGCATCACTTGGGAAAGGCTCCTTGTCTGCAGGGGGGTCTTGTTGTCGGGAGCAGCCACCGGATGCAGCGACAGAATTGCATGTTGAAGCGTGGGATTTTAATCCATGAACAGATGGGTGAGTAAGAGATCAAGTGCCTGGTGCTAAAGCTGTCACCCGGGTCACGGCAAGGTTGTCATGAAAAACGGCTTTGACATTCTCGGCTGCGCAGTTTGCAAGGCAAATGGAAACCGCGTCTCGGATCCGAGTGCGAGACCAAAGGGAATTTTAATTAAAGAGAAAAGAGGAAGGGCGAGCAAATAGCAAGAGCTCGATTGCACCGCGGCGATTACTTCGAGCTGCAGACCAAAGACGCTGAGCGCGGGGGTTCAAGGCTAAGTGAACAGTTTAAAGCTCTTCGGGCAAACGTTGAGGAGCACCGACAGAGGAGTGAATAGACAGCAGAAAACACAGCTCCGCGAGCGTGTGGCAACAGAGGCCTTTGTTGGCTCTCTTAACGGATAATGAGGAATGAGCTTCTCCGACAGATTGGTTTGCAGCACTGGGAATAAATGGACAAAAGGAGAACTTCCCGAGCAATGCTGCAGCTGAGAGCTACAGTGTTTCAGCTAAGCTGGGATGGAGCTGTTCTAACATCTGACCAATAAACTTTCAACCAGCGAAGCCATTCTTGCAGTGTCTGGGCGTAGCGAGGAATGCAATTTAGAGGGAAGAAGGGAATGAGAAAAGAGTGAGGGAATGAGAAGCCATCTGTGTGGAAGACAAGCTCTTTTCATTATTGCACTTGTGGTCAGCCCAGTTTTCTAATCAGCTGGTGTGAAGGTCTGGAAGACAACGGGGCACAGAAATAACCATCCAGTGGGAGTGGTGAATGCTGCTGGGAGGGTGCAGTCCCCAGGCAGGGGCATGGCAGCGCTTGGAGCACCTCCCCGTTCTAGTACTTGTGAAGAGTTTTCAGTCGTGGTGCTGGGAGGTGTGGAGAACAGAGAGCAAACCTGAAAGGTCTTGAAAAAACCAATGAGTTTTATGGGAGAGAACATTGTTTCTTGTGGCAGTTCCTATTCTTGCTGACCATCCTGTGTTAGAGTCACCAGCTCTGTGGAGGTTGAGGGCTGTAGAAAGCCACAGTCAGAGAACTGTAGAATGCCCTGAGTTGGAAGAGACCTCCAAAGGTCATTTAGTCCAACCGCCCTGCAGTGAGCAGGGACATTCTGCAGCTGGAGCAGGTTGCTCAGAGTCTCATCAAGCCTGACCTTGAATGTCTCTAGGGATGGGGCCTCCACCACCTTCCTGGGCAATGTGTTCCACCACCCTCAGAGTAAAGAACTCCTTCCCAATGTCCAATCTAAATCTACCCTGCTCTAGTTTAAAACCATCGCCCCATGTCTTATTGCTACAGGCCCTTGTAAGCAGTCCCTCTCCAGCTTTCTTGTAGGCCCAAGATGATCCCAAGGTCAAAAAGGATGTTTCTTGGGGACCTCAGCCTGTTCCTAACACCAAGCCTTACTAGGGAATTCCCAGCCATTTACTTATGGTCCCCAAACTCTGTGGGAGTCCTGCCTCAGAGGGGACCTGGAAGATGTGTCAGACAGGCGGTTGCACGCTCATCACCAGCCTGTCCTTGAAGCTGAGGTGGAAATGCTGATTCTGGAGGAGTCATTTTGGACTAACTGCCACATATACTTGACTAATGTGACTCCACGCCAGGCAATCTGGAAATATATTAAACCCGTGAGCTACTGCGGCGATGATTTGCATGTGAATAACAGAAGGGAAATTGCCTCCCACGTCTCCTCGCTGGGTTTTGCTCCTGTGAAGTGCCAGGTATCCCCAACTCTGAGCCACTGAAGTGATTTCAGGAGGCAGTGGAGACCTCCTGGGATAATGAGGATTTCTGGGGTAAGGTGTTCGGTTAATCTCTTGCTTTTACCTCCCTCATTCTCTGGCTGAGTGAATGGGGGGGGGGATCAGCTAAAAATGCAACAAAAGTGATGCTTGTTAAGAGGGATTTAATGCTGAAGTCTACATAGGTTCATAGACCATCCTTCTGGCATGCTGTGCGGAGCTCCATCGGTGTCTGACCGAGCGTCGGGGAGCATGGAAACCTCCTCAGGACACAGCAGAAGGATGAGCAGCTTCCCAATAGCCCTGCTGAGGTGAACCCAACCTCCCGGTCCTTTCCAGATGCCAGAGGAGCAGTGGGATCGGGTCAGGGCTCAGGGTGAGGAGCTGTCTGTGCCGTGGCAGAGACCTCTCTTCCTGCAGACACCCTTTCTGGGGCCGTGTTTCCAAGATGAGTCACTCAACAGTTAAAACTCTGCACACTTGCTGTCTCCAGAGCTTGTAATCTAGGACAGAGAGAGCTAAACCAGGCAGGAGGGTGGGCGTTTTGGAAGGAGCAGATTACAAAAGGAGCTATTTTACCTCGTAAGGTTCTCAGCTCGCCCCCCTGCTAAGGTACTGACGGCTGTCAGAGCTTAGTGGGTGTCCCGTGGAGATCTGGGAGGGCAAAGCGACAGCTTGTCAGACCTGGGGGTGGCACTTCTCCTCGCTGAGGCGGTGGTGGGACAGGCTTGGCTGAAGGTGGGTGTTCCTGCAGACGGGGAGCACGAGGCTGGCACCGCGGGGGTCTCCGTGTGTGCCCAGGGAGATGCCAATGCCATCAGCTGTGGCAGGGCCGTGGGCAGCAATGCTGTGCCTTTGTACACTCAGAGATCTGGTCTCAATTGCCCCTCAAGCTCTTCCCTTCTTGGACTTTATTTAAAACACCCACCCAATTTTGATCTGGGAATGACTAGATCCTCATTACTCTTGCCTTTCCTTCCTGTATCTTGATGTTCAGCTATTAGACACTGAGAAGGGAGTTGGTGGTGTTGTTTGGCTGGAGGTGCTTCTGCACAGGCAGCTGTCCCCATCCAGCTCGCTGGGGCCTGGGGGACCAGGACGTCCTCCTGCTGCCTGCCAGAGCCCTGGGCACAGGGTGAGGCAGAATCTGAGAGCGGGTGGGCTGGGGACAACCCTGTGCCGTGGAGGGCCACGGGTGACTGCTTGACAAGGGGGGACAGTTTTCCTTAAAGGTGCCAGGAAAGGGGACAATGCTCAGTCTCCATGGCAACTGCAGCCAGTGCAGGGATGCTGGGGAGGCAGCCGTGTGGGGGATGCATGAGGGGGCTGTGAGGGAGCCTGGGCTGGGTGCTGGAGGCCAGTGTGTCCCTGTCCCAGGCTGACTGACAACATTTCAGTCTTTTGCTGGATGTGGACTGCCTAGGAGGGGCTCTGCTCAGACAAGACTGCCCTGAGCAGCCCTGGGTGACCAAGATCCTTCCTGAACAGAGTCTTTAAGAGCCATTTAAGGTCCCAAATCCCAGGAAACAAAACAGAGGTTCTGGAGCAGAGGCCTTGGTAACTGCTGACCACTCTGGCTTTGCTTCTCCACGGATCTAAGTTTCCAAAGTCTCCAGGAGCCTGGGATGTTCAAATGGCTCTTTATATTGTGCTGGTTGTTAAAAGTACAAACCAAAGCGGGTGGACAATCCACTATAAATCCCAGAGCATCTCTGCAGTCAGTACCTGTGCCGGAGATCTGATCTCGGGAGCTCTGCTCGCCTGGTTTTATAGCACCTATGCTCAGAAGCAAGGCATGAGTTGGGAGAAATGGACTGGCAAAGCCATCGGTGCCGTTCTCAGCAGAGCTCAGGCGCTGACTCAAGAGCCCTCTTGAATATATGGAGAAAGAGCACGCGAAGTTCCCAGCTTTCCGTGGCGCTCCGTTCATTTTCCTGTGTGCTGCTCGAGAAAACACATCCTCTGAAATGCCCCCAGATTAAAACTTGGCCTCCCCTCTCCCCACTGCCCGTAGCGGTGCAGAGAACAGCCCCTGTTTATTACCAGCAGTCTAACTCCATCTTTATCAGGTTCCTCCAGCACTCTGCAAAACTGAGTCATTAAACATTTTGCTTTATAGGGCTGGATTTAATTACTTTGGAGACAGAATGTTAAATCTCCTCTGTTGAGCTTTATGGCTTTCACCAGGAAGAGGCTGAGCTGGAGCAGGGGCTGCGTGTCAATCTCTCTCCACGCTGGTATGTAGGGCAAGCATCACAAGCAGCTTTCGCAAGCATTCAGCCTCGCACGGAAGCTCCTCGCTCCTTCTCCACACTGGGCTCATCCTGTCCACCCCTGAGCCCTGGCTGCTGGGCCAGGCTCCTGTTCAGGCTGGGAAAAGCCAAGCCCAGTGGTTCTGTGCTGGTTCTGTTCTGTTGGACTCAATCTTAAAGGTCTCTTCCAAGCAACACAATTCTATGAGCCTAAGATTGCTGCTTTTCCCAGCTGTGGCAAATGGCTTCATGCGGGAGCCGAGAGCTCTGTGGAATCACTTCAGCGGAGCCGATGCTTGCTGAGTATTTCAGCAAATGGCCAATGCTGGGTCACGACTCTGTGTGGCTCCTCCAGGGACAGAGCCATCGCTCAGCTGGCGGTGCTGCCCGGCCTCGCCGAGTGCTCGGTACGAGTTCAAGCCCAGATGATGCTCTCGGCTTCGCTGGGGATCAATGTTCAAGGGCTTTTTACTCTAGAGAGTAACAGGAACGTTCCTCCTTGTTCTGCATTCGTGGACGCCTGCCCCATGACACATCTATATCCAGGGTTACCAAGGAAGAGAGACGCCTGAGGATGGAGGTGGCCCTTTGCTGTCCCGTTGAGATGCCTGGTGTTTACCTGGTTTGTTCTGGGAGGGCTGAGTTAGTCCAGCTACCAAATCAGTGACAATCAGATCATGCACAAAACAGCAGCTCGCCCGGGAGCCCTGGAGTGCCAGGAGTAAGTAGTAGCCTCATCTGTTACAGTTACTTCATTTGCAAGCATTTAATTGAGGCTGCTGCTGCTGTTTGGGTTCTGGGCCTTGGCAGCCATGGGCAGCAGGCTGGGCAGGCTCCCCAGCTTCCCAGAGCATGAACCTGCTCATAACTGGGCTTCTGCAGAACCCAGCCCTTGCTGCCTCTCTGCTTTTGTTTACTTATTACACTTAGTCTCTAGTGACTACGGAGCGGACAGCTGGTAAAGATTTGCATATGGCATGAAATTAACCAAGTTAATTTTCATGTCTGATCTGTGCAAGGCTGAAATCTGGGTTCTGAGGGCCTTGCTTTGCCTTAGCACTGCTGGCACATCTGCTTCATGCGGTAGCCTTGGATTTCTAAAAGTTTATTTTCCCTGTGTTTCATCAGGATGAACAGTTAGAGCAGATCTTTGCAAGCTTTTGTAAATGCTCTAACACCAGCGAGCGTCCTGCCCGGCTCTTGAGGAGCATTCCTTGCATTTCCAGGGTGCTTTTCCCCTGGGGTCTTCATCTGCTGTGAGAAGTCCCCCTGGCCCTGGGGTTACACAATGCCAGCCTTAAATGGGCTCCTTCCAGCCACGGCCACTTTGATCAGCTTCCCTCCAGAGTTCAAAACTCACTTCTAAGCCTTCGCTTGCCCTCAAAGCATGAAGCCGCCTTCAGAACTGGGCTGAGCTATTTATTTCACTTTCTCTTCAGCCTTTTCTCCTTCACCTCTTGTGTCAAGTGTTGTGACAGAAACCAGCTGTGCCCAGTATGAGGTAGGGAGGTCGCTCTTAGACCCTGTCTACGTTCGGGGAATACAGACATGATTTCTCAGGTGTGGGGAGCCCTGCTGAGCAGGTCCTGCTGCTCATAGTGTTCCCACCTCTCTGTCCCTGAGATCAGAGCATGTCCTGTCAGGGCTGGTCTGGGGCTCAGGGATGAGGCAGCAGGTAAGAGAGTGATGTCCAAGAGGTCAAAATAACAGCAGCTGCTAAAGCCAAATCAGTGGCTTCTCTCCCATCACAGAATCCCAGTGTGGTGGGGGCCGGTGAGGACCTCTGGAGATGCTCTGGTGCCACCCCCCTGCTCCAGCCAGCAGGGTCACCCAGAGCAGGGGGCCCAGCAGTGCAGTGTCCAGGAACTTCTGGAATCTCTCCAGAGAAGGAGACTCCACAACCTCTCTGGGCAGCCTGGCACAGGCTCCCACACCCTCACACCAAGGAACTTGCTCCTCCTGCTCAGGTGGAACCTCCTGGGCCCATTGCCCCTTGTCCTATCCCTGGGCACCACTGGAAAGAGCCTGGCCCCATCCTCTTGCCCCCTACCCTTTAGATCTTGATAAGCACTGATCAGATCCCATCTGTCTCCAGCTAAACAGCCCTGGGTCTAACAGGGCTCTTCACTGGTATTCTAAGAGTGGAAAAAATGCTGGGTGGGTGTTGGAAATGTAGGACCTGTTTCCTTCAATGTAAATGGGCTGGTGGACAGATCTTCCCGTGTGCTGTGCTGGTGGCATCCAGCTCTGGGGAGAAGATGACAAAAGCGCCTGGCAGGAATGTTTGATGTTTGTGAGATGTCATTTCTGATTCAGGTCTCTACCCCAGTAGCGTTTGGAGGATCTGGAAATGCAGATGGAGCTCCTGAAGGGAGGTCTTGAATATCTCCAGTTGGGAGAGGAGTGAAAAACACTCTGGATCTCAAGAAGTGAGTGTTGAGAGGGCAACCATCCAGCTGTGCCCCTGGCTCAGAGTCCCTGCAAGGAGTTATTCGTACGCAGATGAAAACGGTTCAGGGAAACGGTTCAGAAAGGGAGATCAGACCCAGACAGCAGAGAAGGGGGTGCTGGGGCAGAGCTGCTGGAAACAGACGGATGGGACTGGGCTGGGCTGGCCAATACGTGTCCCAGCGGGCTCCATCCAGCACAACCATGATTCACTAACGTTGAAGTTCAAAGGAGCACTCGACTCGCTCTTTTCTCCTGTTCTGTGCCAAAGATCTGGGCGTTGTTCTGACGTCAGCTGACCAGCTCCTCGGGATGTTCTCCTTGTCCATCACCTTTTCAGGTGGGGCAGGTGAAGCCTGAGCTGGTGAGAGGACAGGCTCTGGTCATAGGGCAGGATTCAGCTCATGCAAAGTGTCCTGCCTCAGCTCTGGCCGCCCCGAGCCTGCGGCCTCTGCTTGGGAAGAGGCAGAAAGCAGAAGTGGGGAGTGGGTTTGATGAGAGTCTTGGGTCTGTGTAACGAGCTGGAATTGCAAACTTCGTGAATCTAGCGATGGGAAAAGAGTGGAGCGCGCTGCAGTCGTCTCGATGGGAGGTCTGACCTTTCAGAGCTTGAAATGCAGGACTGAGAAAGCAAAATCCTAGCTTTTTGGCAAATGACATGAGCTTTCCTCCAGACCATCTGGAATGGAGCTTGGGGTTGGTTTTTGGGTGAGTTCTATTTTTTTTTTTTTTCCTTTTTGCTTTAAAGCATCTTTTATTTAGCAAACAAGACCTCTAGAAACTGGATAAGGAATGGGGCAAAGTCAGGAAAAGCAGCCAGCTCATGCACAGAAACCATTTGCAAAGGCTGTGATGCTGCTGAACAGTGTCTTCCTTTAGATCTTTTGCCAATGGGCTCCTACCTGCTCTTTGGTGTCAGCAGGGTCTGGAGGGAGCTCTGTCCTGTCCCTGCTGTGCCTCCAGTTGCCCCAGGGGAGGTTTAGGTTGGAGCTGAGGAACAGTTTCTTCAACCTCCTGCGGGGTTGTCCCAGGCTGCCCAGGGCAGGGGTGGAGTCCCCAGGATCCCTGGAGGGGTTTCCAAGCCCCCCGTGGAGCTGTGGTGCTGAGGGCCATGGGTCAGTGGTGCCCTGGCAGTGCTGGGGGAGCACCGGACTCAGTGATTTTTAAGGTCTCTTCCAACCCCAACAATTCTATAGTTCTCTGATTCCATGACTTGGGGTCTGAGCCCTGACATCTGCATAGGGCTAAAGGGAGAGCTGCACGTTGGCATCAGCAAAGGAGAGTCAGAGGATGCTAAGTCTTGTTTGCGGAGGGAGAGCAGGTTCTAGCAGATGGGCTGTGCCTTCATCTCTCCCAGGCTGCGGTGGGGACACGCACACCTCCTTTTTGCTGGCTTTTATTAGTGCTGTCGCTCCAAAGACCCTGGTGTAAATAAGGCTCTTGGCTGAGGCAGCTGCTCGTTCAAAGAAATCAATTCAATTAAATTGGACTGGGTGGAGGAGCAAGATGGGAAGAGAGCTGTAAATCCTGCTCTCTGCAGTGCTGGTGCTGCCCCTGTGCTTTCCATCTTCTGCCTTTCTTTGAGATCAAACCCCTTTTGCAGCTTCTTCCTTTGTCCTTGCTCCTTCTCTCCTTCAGGAGGAGAGGAGGTTGGCAGGGCAAGAATTGCAGTGCAGGGCAGCTGAGAAATCGTTGCTGTATTTTGCACAAAGGTGTGGGGGGCTCTGTGCCCCCTCCCGTGGGCACCCTGGTCACTGGGGCTCTGCAGAAGCAGCTGCTCGTGCTGAGCTGGCCCTTCTGAGGAGCTCCTCGCTGCATTCCAAAGAAGCACTAATTTGCTCAGAGCAATTTATTTTGCAGCGGTTTTGCTGCTCTGGGGCCAGGAAAAAAGCAGCCAGGTTGATCTGAGCTGTGTTTGGACGCAGCTTCCCCACACGTGGCTGGGTTCCCTGCTCTGCCAGGATCAATCACAACGACACAGACAGCTCCTGGGTTGAGGAGATGAAATGTATCCAGCGGAACATCTCTGCTTGTCTGGAGGGTGCTGCTTGTCCAGGCGCTGTTTAAACCTGGGTTTGAAGTCTCCAGGCTTTGCTAATCTGCCTCTGCGGGCACTGTCTCTAAGTTTTGGCCCAAAGTGGGGTTGAAGAGGTAAAGAGGAGGCTGGATGGAGACCTTATTGCTCTCTACAGCCACCTGAAAGGAGCAGAGTGAGGAGGGGGACAGCCTCTTCTCCCTGGCAACGTGTGACAGGAGCAGAGGGAATGATTGCAGGCTGCGGCAGGGGAGGTTTAGGCTGGATATTAGGAAACATTTCTTCCCTGAAAGGGTTCTCAACCATCAGAATGGGCTGCCCAGGGCAGTGGTGGAGTCGCCATCCCTGGAGGCATTTAACTGGCGTGCGGACCTGGTGCTGAGGGACATGGTTTAGTGGCGAGCTTGAGTCAAAGGTTGGGCTGGATGATCTTGAAAGTCTCTCCCGACCAAAGATATTCTGTGAGATTTCCCTCTCGGGCTCCCCAAAGCCAGCCCTTGTGCTGAGCTGTGCCAGCAACCATCCCAACCCTCAGACTCGTGGGTGACGGTTGTAACGCCACCAACAGCCCCCTGCTCTGCTTTGGCAGCTGAGTGGGGGGTGGTGGTGTCTGAAATAAGCACAGCGGGGAAGAAAACCCCATGATCTAAAGCCAGCGAGCGAAAACTCATTTTCTCCTTGAATTTCCAAAGGGCTGAGCAGCGAGCAAACAATTATATCCCCGTGACTTTGCTGGGTAGATCTATAATTCTCGAGTCCCAGGGGAGCAGAGCTCCAAAAACCAGCTGCTGGCTGATGGATAACCAGGGCTGAGGTTCCGCTGGCACGGAGCGGGGCGTTCCCACTGCCTGCCGCACGGTAAATCCGCGCTGCGCTCTCGGGGATGCTGGGACCCCTCCATCCCTCACTCCTGGGGACCCGTCGTGGCTTGCTGAGCCTCCGAGGTTCAGGGCTGAGGTCTGGCAAGGAAATAGTGATGCTAGGAAGTGATGTGTGGAAGGAGCAAGTGATTCTGTGTTACTCCATCCCTGCCCTTGCTGCACAGTTTTACGTGCTGTAAAATCTGTTGCCTTAGTGGAAATGACACTTTGCCCAGGGTTTGCACAAGGGAGCGCTGCTAAATATAAATAAAAGGCAATTGTTATTTCTTTTAAGCTCAGCTTTAATTTCTCTCTAATCCCGTGGCACAGAAATTCAAATCCTGCTCTTTTGTAGGGAAAGAAAATGCCTTTTCCCCTGCCTCTCCTGGCAGCTGTTTTATAAATTGGAGATAAAGAGAGTGGTTCCAGTGGGGTTGCTAATGGGGAGCAGGGGGTCAGGAGGGGAGCAGGGCTGCACTTTGGGGTCCCAGGGGACAGCTCCAGCTCTTGCTGTAGCCAGCAGCAGCCTGTGCCAGTTTTAATTTCTAAGGAAAATCAGCAAAAGCCCTCCCAGCCCAACTGGTTCTTTTCTGGTATTCCAGTGATGTTCAGATCTGTCCTCTGCCTAATTAGCTTGCAAATATTACTGTAAGGGTTTTTTTGGTTTTTTTCCTTGACTTTTTAGGCCAAGCACCTGTGTTATAGACAGTAAGTGGAAGGAGAAATGCATTATGTAAACCATGAGGGAAAAGCATCTGTTTCCCCCTCGCCTGCTCCCAGCACAACCTGCCACTTGAATGGGAGGACACACAGCTCCCAGAAGTGCCTCCTCTTGTTGGGGACACACTTCGAGGTGTCAGTGCTGAAGTTTTTCTAAAGGACCATGCAGCTGGGCCATAAAATGTGTTGGGAATCACAGCAGAGGGTGGGAAAGGCACCGTCCGTGTTAGTAGGGGGTGCTCACTGGGTGCCTGGGGCAGGACCAGGGTGGAATCCTCCAGAAGATGCATCAGCCGTGGTAAAAGCATTTGGTGGTTGCACTCCAGCAGGAATTAAGTAGTCCCCGTGTTGGCTGAGTTGCCTGTGCCGGACAGTCCTGGAGGACACAGCTGGGGTCCCCTGGGTGCCACCCACCCATGTGGAGCATCCCTCGCTGCTGCCCCTGAGTGTGGTGTCCACTGGGGAGCTGCTTCAAATGTGCTGAGCAGGGCTGGGGCTGTGCCTGGAGCCTGAGGCTGGAGAAAAACAATTTAGCACCGTAGCTTCTGATTAAAATGACTTCACGGGTTTGAGAGGGACCTTGGCAGAGCCAGAGCTGGCAGCATCCATGGGACTGGCTGTGCTGGGGGCACACGGGGATGAAGCATGGCCTCAAACTGCCCTGGCCCCCCATCCTCCCGCCCCTTTCCCATTTCAGTTTTGATTTTCCCGACAGAGCCCTAAGTTCAGGCAGCTCTTGGCTTTTGGAGTCGTTGGACAAGCTGTGGTATTTCTTGTTCTTAAGCTTAAAATAGCCTGGAATCAGCTCCTTGTGTTTTCTGGAGTCTGCTTCATTTTCCAAACCCAAGCGAGAGTCACCACGACACGAGCAGGAATTGAACACCAGCGTAAGCCCTGGATTGAAGTCCACATGTGTATTTTATGGGCCTAAAACACCTAAAGCAGGAGCTGCTCCCCCGATAAGCGTTATTTTGGATCACAATAAAAGGCACATTAGACTAAGGCTTTTGGCAAGGCTCGTTTTATAGTGGTTATTAAAGGCTGAAGTGAACTGCTTGGGGATGGGCCCCTGGGTGCATCAGTAAGTAGAGAAAGCAGAGGATCAAATAAAATGAAACGTGTGTGGGGGCTCTAAACTGTCTTTAGAAAGAGATCAGAATTATTATTATTGTTATTATTATTATTTTTTTCAGCCTAATGTTGTTTTCTGCCCAAGTAATATCAGGGAAGTGTCTTGAATAGCTTCCTAATTTGCACAGGTCCCAAAGGCACAACGTTGGGAAGGAATTGGATTAACACACGAAAAATAAATTGCAGGCTGAGAGCTCGTTAGATGATTTGGAATTAATTTATTAATCTGAGGCTGGAGTGTTAGAAAAATAGAGGGGGGGAAAGTAACTGACACAGCACCTTAGCCCCAAACACACGTGAGTCTTTTACGGGATAGACAAGGGTATAAGGCAGCAGTTTTAGAGTCATGGGGTGTATTGGGTTGGAAGGGACCTCTGAAGGTCATCCAGTCCAACCCCCTGCAGGGAGCAGGGACATCTCCCACTAGGTCAGGCTGCTCAGAGACTCAGCAAGCCTGGCCCTGAATGCCTTCAGAGATGGGGCCTTCAGCACCTCTCTGGGCAACCTGTTCCAGTGATCTGTCACCCTCGGAGTGAAGAACTTTTTCCTAATGTCTAACCTAGATCTACCCTGTTCTAGCTTAAAGCCATTGCCCCTTGTCCTGTCACTACAGACCCTTGTGAACAGACCCTCCCCTGCTTTCTTACAGCCCCTTTCAGGTACTGGAAGGTGGCTATAACGTCCCCCCAGAGCCTCTTCCAGTCTGAACACCCCCAGCTCTCCCAGCCTGTCTCCATAGGAGAGGTGCTCCAGCCCTCTAATCACTTCTGTGACCCTCCTCTGGCCCCACATCCTTCTTGTGCTGGGGGCTCCAGAGCTGGACACAGCACTCCAGGTGAGGTCTGACCAGGGCACAGGGGCAGGATCCCCTCTCTCCATCTGCCAGCCACACTTCTTTTGCTGCAGCCCAGGATTCGATTGGCCTTCTGGGCTGCCACTGAGCATTGCTGAGTGGTTTTCTGGTGGTCGGAGGATTCAAACAGTGGAGATCCAGCCTGCAACCCATCGGTGCCCCTGTGCAAAACACACCCGAGCGGGGCAGGTTTGAGCTGCACCCTTATTTTTTTTTGCCTAGTATTTGTGGAACCCATACCAGGCATTTGCCATTCCATGGTGACTTTCTCCTTTCTTCGCCGCTGTCTCGGTCAGAGGGAGCTGTGTCCTCTCTTGAGGTGCTCTCTGCAAAATGAGTTTCAGTGAAAGCTGGAAACTTGGCAAAGTTCTGCAGTATAAAGTGAAGCTGATCTTTCTTTTGAAAGGCTTGAAAGCAAATACATCCCAGGAACCCGCAGTCCCTTCGAAACAAAGATAACAGAGTCTCTCTGGGTGCCTCTCTGCTGGCAAGCATCTGGCTTCCCAGATTTACTTGATAGCCTGCTGGCCAGCACAGCAGGCACCCACAGCTAAAAATAACCCAGGGAGCTGTTCCTTCGGGCTCTGGGTTGATCTGGTTTGGGGGGAAAATGGTCTGTGGTGCGAGCTCGGGAAATCACACTGCTGATTTTTGAGCATAAAGTAAGATCTGCAGTGCTGTGCCGGAGAGCAGCTGGAATGAGATGTTTATCACCAGGCACAAGGTGTGTTTTTCCACGTGGGCCAGTGTGGGTGGGCGTCCACCACGCTGCTCTTACTGGTGTTACTGGTCCTGCTCTCAGGGAGGTGTTGGAATCACCAAAACTGCAGTTTCAGTTCCAACACGCTTGTCTGGGGCTCCCTGCCCCGGAGTCGGTACGATCCCTCTTGCTGTAGCATCCCTTGGAGCAGGCCAGCGGTGCCCACCCAGCCTCAGCACTGTCCTACTGGTTTGTACTGGAAGCAGTGGGACAGGGTTTCTGAGTGTGGCTGTGGATGAGGGAATGGGCTGATCTAAGGAGCTTGGCTGAGCCTGGAGGATTTATTTGCCCTGAAGACTCCCGTGGCAGCGATCTGGGTGTCAATGGCCGGACTCTGCTCCCAGCTGTGGCTTCAGGCCATTGGCACAGCCTCCCTTCAGCGTAATGAACTCATTACCTCTGCGTGCAGGGAGCTTTGCTTTAAAAAATAAACTGAAAAATTGGTCCGAAGCTTTTCTGTTCTTTTCTTCATTTATTTTTTTCCCCTCCCTCTTTCCTTCCCGAAGCAAGGTCTGGACTTTGCTCAGCATCATGGCTGCAGGGATCTCACACTCTTCCTCGGCAGGGGACACAAATCCTCCCGAAGGAAGGGGAAGGAGAAATGAGCTGCGGTGCGGGGAAGCCAGGGCTGGGCCGGGACCTCTGCCACGGTGAGTGGAGCTGCCGGGGCTGTTTTGGGGTGTGAGGGAGATGGGGGAGGAGGAACAACACTTCAGATTAAAGGATTTGCCAACATCTAATGAAACAAGAGCCCCCGGGTTTCCATTAATTAACAAATTAGCTCATCAAGAGTCTCTCTAATTTGTCGGTTATAAAGCTGCCCTATTAATTAAACAGGAGGACAGATTTTAATTTGCCTGGCAAACCACACGTTTAATTGATAAACGACTCATTGAAGCTGTTCTTGGTGAAAGTTTCCAGAAGCAGCGCTGGGGGGTGAGCGAGGATGGGAACCACCACCCATCCCTGATCCCCTCACCTCTCCTCTTCCTGCCAACCTGCCCTTCTCTTCAGCACCAGGCTCTGCTGCTGCTTAACTGACCTGTCTGCTAATTGGGTCTGATTCCATCCAACCACTTGTTCCTCTTCCCCTAAATCCCCTTAGCTCACTGTTTTTCCCGTGGCTGAACAAATTATTTAGCAGAAGCTCCACACCAACTGCTCACTGGGGTTTGCTGGGGTCGGGGAGCTGCTGGGCTGGGGGTGGCAGGTTCCCCAGCACATGGGTAAAGCATCAGGGACGGGATGCCCAGGGAAGTGCTTTGTGTCTCCCTCAGGAGTTATGACCTCGTTGTTCCTTGAAAGCAGCTTCAAAAGACCTGAGTTGGATCGTGCTCCCTTCTGGTGATAAAAGCAGCTCAACTGCAGCCACTTGGCCCTGAGGCTGGAATTTCTTCCTCCTCTTGAAGGACAGGGGGATAAATCAGAGGTCGCCTGACACTGAGATGGTCTCCACGGGGGATTAATTGCTCACACAGCATCTCCCCGGCCAGATCTGCTGCTGTACCCCAGGTTCCTCTACCAACTGCTTTTTTTTTTTTTTATCTCAAAAAAAAAAAGTGCAGAGAAATCTTAACAGGAGAGCAGGTGAGTTATGTGGAGTTCTGCTTGAGTTTTCAATTGAGCTCTATTGATTTATAAAGTCTTTTCAATTCCTGAGCCCTCCTCAGCAGCAGCGTGTGGAGCAGCTCTACGTGAGCTCCATACTCCATCGGGCCGGGCGCTCTGGTGGGGACCTTCTGCATCTGCTCCGGGCTGACCGAGGCACAAATAATGAGGATTTCCTCTGCAACACCTACTAAATAAAAATCAGGAACTCATTAGCACCAGAACTTTTCTTCTAGGAAGAAAAGATTGGAGGAAAATGGGGAGTTATCATGAACATAATATATGAAGCAATTTGAATTTGGGAGAAGGCAATTTGGAATCTTATTAAATTGTCTTCTTTTCTTTTTGTTTTAGCTATACATATAGTGTGAGCATGGTTGGGTGATTTCTGAGGACGCTGGAGATTACCAAAGTACATGGACAAGAAGTGGTGACCTTCCCTTGCTGCTGGGCGTGGGCTTGTCCCCGCTGCCTCGTGACTTCAGAAGGGAAGACACCGAGGAGTCAGGAACCCGAAAAGTTCTGAAATGCACCCAAAAACCAGAGCAGCCCACACCTGATCGTTTCACTTTCTTTTCCTAGTGAGTACTGGAATATTAATAACCTTTTGGTGTAAAATTACTACATCTTAAAAATTTCATTAAGTCTCTACGTCAGGGGATGTGCAGCAGAGTCAAACCTAATTAAATTACCCAGAATTAACTTGACAGCCCCTCCAGCCAAGCCCAGGGGAGGCGATTGATCCCTCCAGCTCTGCAAGGCATCCAGATCCCTTGGCTCAGCCCTTCTCCCACCAACGCCGGGGCCGAGGGGAAGGTGCAGAGGGGTTCCAGCCCTCAGATTGTTTCTGTGGCCTCCTCTGGACCAGCTCCAACAGGTTTCTCTTGTGCTGAGGACTCCAGAGCTTCAATAGATGAGGTTCCAGTTTGCTGCCACAGTTGATAACGGAACCAGTCGGTGCAGCTCATGCGTTGTTCATCGCTGTGGTTTAATGCTGCTACTTGGGGGTCTCAGGTTAGAGCCCTTTTTTTTTCAAGGTAAAAGTAAAAAAGGCAAACCAGAAGAAATATAAATAGAGAGTTTCTGCTGTTGGTGTCCCAGCAGCCACCACCAGCTCCCACTGTGTGTTATTTATGAGATTTCATTAATATGCAAATCTGCACCACTCTGTTGGCTCTCCTGGAGTGCTTCCAATAAATTCCAATTCCTTATAAATTATAGGGGTGCCTGGACCTGCTGCCCCACCGGGGCTGGGCTGAGCTTTGGGGCTCTGGGGGTTCAGCAGCTTCCCCAGCTCAATGCAGCCGTGGTAGGAGACCTGTCCCGGGCTGGAGCTGCTGCCACTGCTCTGCTGCTGCCAGCTCAGCATCTGGTGCCCAGGTCTGGGGACTGGTTCTGCCTATGGGGCTACCACAGTGAGGAAGGCTCCAGAGCTGCTCTTTCATCCTCCTCATGGAGCCCATGAGGGTGGTGCTGAGGGTCCCCGTGTGTCCCCAGGATGCTGCTTCTGCAGGCAGGAGAGGAGCTGAGCCGCTGTTTTCAGCGGGGGGTTGCGGTGTGTGACCCCATGGGCTCCCTGGAGATGCTCGTAGCTTGATTAAGACTGCATTTTAATGACGTTGGCCCCTCTTGCTCCCAATTATCTCAGTGGCACCCTCAGCAGCCTCCCCCCACCGCCCTGCAGAAAGAGACAGGGGGAGGATGAAGGGAGCCCGAGCCCCCAGCAATTTTCTCGGTGGCCAATTTAATTTGCAGGCGACAGCGAGAAGGCAGCAGCAATCCCAGTGTCCCCACACCCGTGCTCTGGTGCTGCTGCTCAGCTGCTGGGGCCCTACCCAGCAAGACATTGGGGAGAAAAGGGCTGAAAATGTCACTTCATCTCAGAGGGGCTGCGGGAGGTGCTGACAGATCTGCCTGTCCCTGCCTGCGTTGCTGCTGGGTGCTCCCAGATTTGGTCCTTGCCTGTGCTGGGGGTTTTCCTGCTCTGGCAGGGGATGTGTTTGCGATGAATTCGTCTCTGCCAAGTGAGAAGGGTGATTTTTTCCTTCTGGCAGATGCCACTTTGACTGCAGGTCTCACGGCGGGTAAACATTAATTGTGGCACGCCTTTAAGTAGGCACAAGAAGTGACAGGGCTGAATTACTTTGCTCCCATCCCCTGATGCCAAGCCATAAATCACACGCTGGAGTTTAGAGAGACTTTATGTGTCTTGGGCTGGGCAGGATCAAAATTTTCTGAAGAATAATGACACGTTAATAATAGCCTGACTTGGAGATAAAATTAGCAGAGGAGATTTTTTGCTTCTCTTAAAGTCAAAGCTGGGTATTTCACCTCGTTGGTCTCTTACTTGGAAAGAAATCCCTCATGGGGTTGGGTGAAGTGATGCTGAGCTCCTTCTAGTGAGCGACAGCAAGCCCAGAGTGTCAGCAGAGCAGTTATGAACTGGTATGGCCAGTAGCTCAGCGTCAGACTCTCCGGTGTCTGAGCAAGTTGTTCATTTCTGAGTGTTTTGGGGGACACCCCTTCAACAGCACAGAACAGATTTGAGGTGTATTTGTCCCAGCTCTTGCTGGTAAGAGCACACATTGTCCATGGCAGTGGATGGGCAGGGGTGGGTGTGACAACTGCCCACTCAACATCTTCTTTAACCCTCCAAAATTCACATTTGCCCACCCCAGGTCATGCAGCCTCATCATGGCCCAGGGGGGCCAGCACCAGTCAGGCAAAGTCTCCTTGAAGAAGCGTCACCATCAGGGTGTAAGGATGTCCCCATCTTGCTGCCACCTGCTGCAACACCCATAAGGGCGTGAGACTCATGGGTCCGAGCTGAGACCTCTTCAGCTCATCTCATATGTGTGGCCAGAGCCAACTCGTCACCTCCACAGCCTCAGGAGGCACCGTGAGCTGGGTGACCCGTGGCTGTGCCCCAGCCATGGCCATGCAGCAAGTGCTACCCGGCGGGATCGCTGAGTGGTGAGTGTTAAATCACTGTGAGCAAAAGAGGTGACTCACTTCGGTCCCACTCCTGGGGGGGGGTTGCCAGCCCTGCTCCCCACCCTCCATCCCCCAGCTTGGTCCTGGGGTTGGTTCTGACCCAGCTCTGCCACATCCCAGGCACCCCTCAGGGTGATGCCACGTTCCAGATGAGCTGCACATCTGGGAGAAAAAAAAAGCTGAAATTATCATTTTCCTGTAATTAAAAATACGTGATTCATTATTTGCCATGACTTTGTGAGCATAGGCTCGTAGAATCGTTCTGGTTGGAAGAGTCTTTTCAGATCAACAAGTTCCCCCAGCACTGCCAGGGCACCACTGACCCATGGCCCTCAGCACCACAGCTCCACAGGGGGCTTGGAAACCCCT
>JANHGN010079117.1:0-21711 GCA_024605025.1 Megaceryle maxima | reverse complement strand
GATACGTAGTGCTGAGGCGGGTTCGTGGCGACTGTGTGGGGTGGTGGGGGTGCTGCAGGCAGGACAAAGTGTGCGCATTCTGTCAGGGCCAGTCGGGACTGGGCTGGGGGACAGCACCATTTCTCAGGTTTGTTCTATATCACTTGTTTTGTGTTTTGTTTAATTGCTATTATGGTTGTTGTTACTTCTCCTTTCATGATGTATTAAATTCTTATTTTGTCCCACAGGGTTTTGTATTTTCCTTCCTCATCTTCTTTCCATTCAGAGAGTGGGGAGGGCAGTGAGCAAACGGCCATGTGGTGTGAAGCTCCCAGCTGGGTCACCACAGCACAACTAGTGCTGTGTGAGAGCTAGTGACGAGAGCTATATCTGTAATTCTTTAACTATTGGTGTGGCTTTATAACCCATTACAATAATGAATCTGTCTCTCAGCACAGCTCATATACTGAGAAGCTTCAGCACGGAGGGATTATTCTAACAAACTTGTAAAATTTCATTAGGGAGCTGGAATGGTGATGCAGGATCCTGTAGTTCTGAATATGTTTGATCCTGGCTTTAATGTCTCCCTGAAGGTGTGAGTTGAGGAGCAGGACTCAAAATGAGTAGAGACAAGAGGACCAGTAGTTGGTAAACCAAAGTTTTGCTCTGTCCTCCATGTGAACATATGGAAATATCACCAATTGCCTAGCATGTCAGGCCAATAGGAAGGGGATGTTGCCATTCCTCATTCTTTTTCTTGTGATGGGAGATATAAATCCCTCTGGAACTGTTCTTTTATAAGAACTCCTGATGGGCACAGAAAATCAGGTAACTAGCTCACGTACTACATTTTCAGGAAGGAATGCAGGTTGTCCCCAGGATTAAAAAAAAAAAAAAAAAAAAAAAAATTTGAATTAAACTTTTAATTTAATACACACAAGAGGAACACTACCAAACCATCTTGTTTATAGTATTAAAAAGCATTGCTTTGAGTGCCTTTGCTGCATATCTGTTTTCAAGTCTAATGACAACTAAAGTGATATCACTTAATATATCAAACTTACAAGCTTTTAAGGGGAAATTTTGCTGAATGCCTTGCAGAAGGACTATTGAGATAATTACTGAACTGCTGATACAGGAACACATTTGAAGACCATTCAGCAAATACGCCAAAGGAATGTGTTGACTTCCTGGGTTGTGAAGGGTAGAGTAAATGCAAGGACTAGCAGCTACTGCCCTCCATGCTGCTGAAACAGAGGGTGTTTAATTGGTGGTAAGTGTGACCTGGTACCTCCAGTGGGAAGACAACGGGAGCAAAAATATCCAAAAAAAAGCCTGTTGCAATCATGCGTTGTTACTAGGTCTGAATGGGCATGTCTCCCTCTTTGCTTTAGAATAATAAGTACCTGTGTCATGTCAAGAAACAGAAGTTTCATGAATACACTTTTTTCCATGGCTTAGCACATGTCAGGCTCTTATCATTTGAAGTGGGCAGGAAAGCCTGAGCCACATCCATTATTAATCTAAATGAGGCAAATCAGTCAGCTGACTACCAAGGAGGTCAATTCTAAGCAGTGCTTCCTTTTATACAAAAGGAAGGAGCACACAGACAGTCATGAAATTTTTAAACCATTGTGTTTTGGGTTGTTGTGGTTTAGACTCCAACCAGGAGCTGAGCGCCATGTGGCTACTTGGTCACTTCCTCCTCTGCCCTCTGAATGGGAAGGAGATGAGGGAGGAAAGTACAAAAACCCATGAGCTGATATAAGGAGAATTTAATACAACAATGCAAAAGGAGATGTAACAACCACCACCACAACAGTAACAGCAATGAATCAATACACAACAGGAGCAATATAGAGTGAACTGAGGAAGGTGCTGCCCTTAGCAGGTCCTGATGAAACATGGCCACCTTGCCTGGCCTTATATAGTGGGTATGATGTCAGTATGGTAATCAATAACTCCTTGGCTGCTTCTGTTGTCTATCCTGGCTGTGGCCACCTCCCAACTTCTGGTGCAAATTAACCCTATCCTAGCCAAACCCCAGACATTATCCACCACTTATTCTATACCACTTATGTCTAGCCCTGCAGAGTTATTTAACAATTAATACACAATTTAATTCACTGTCTGTTCTCACCCAAAATTAAGTCCCCTTGCAGTACACATCAGACTTCTCTGTCCTCCTGCATCATCCACTAGGTGCACCCAGGCCCTTCAGTAAAAGCAATCCTGTAGATGGGTTTGCTTTTGCCTGAAGCAGGACTAACCCAGACTGTCTTCTCTAATACATTTTTCATGTGCACTACAGGCACTTTATTTCCTTCTACAGCATGTGGGAATTTTTATTTTAGTGTAGTTTTTAACAGTCCATGGTATTGTTTGGTTTTCCTGGAGGCTGGTGTGTGACAGGGGATGTGATAGACCTACTAGATGCTGTGCTCTTCAGCTCTGGCTTCTATGAAGTTCTTTTGGAAATGAGTCCTGTTGTCTGACTCGATTCTTTCTGAAGTGATGTGTCACTACAAGATTTGCTTTTCAAGGCCCAGGATGGTGTTCCAGGCAGTGGCATGGAGCATTGGATGTTTCCAGCCATCCAGTGGTTTATTCCACCATTGTAAGTACATGGTTCTTCGCCCTGGTGGGTTTGTGGGAGTGTGACATAGTCTGTCAGTCCTCTCCATATTTATATTTCAACCATTGTCCTCCACAGTACTGGGGCTTCAACCACTTGGCTTGCTTGATCACAGCACGTTTCACATTCATGGATGACCTCTGCAGTAGTATCCATGGTCAAGTCCACTCCTCGATCTCAAGCCCATTTATATGCTGCATCTCTTCCTTGATGACCTGAGGTGTCATGGGCCCACTGAGCTAAAAATAATTCACCCTTGCATTGCCAGTTCAAATCCACTTGAGAGACTCCAATATTGGCAGCCTGATCTACCACTTGTTGTTTCGATGTTCTTCAGTGGTCTGACTCTTGGGTGCGTTGGCATCTACATGGTGTACCTTCACAACCAGGTTCTCTACTAGAGCAGCAATACCTTGCTGTAATCCAGCAGCCCAGATGGATTTAACTCTGCAGTCAGCTGCTCTGCTTCCACTGCTGTAACCACCCCCCCAGGGCATTTGCCACTATCCATGAGTCAGTGTAGAGAGAGCACTGGCCACTTTTCTTGCTCAGAAGTATTTAAAGCCAGCTAGATGGCTTTCATGTCTGAGAACAGAATCAATTCACCTTGTCCTTCAGCAACCTGTCATGTGGGACTCCACACAACCTCCTTCCACCATCAATGTTTTCCCACAGTGTGACAGGATCTATCAGTAAACAGGGCGTATCACTTCTTGTGACCTGATAGTTTGTTATTCACTAACTTGTAAAGTTACTGAAAGTAAAGTGCTTCTTTAGCACATGTCACCTCCTCTGGCAGAACTCTGAAATCTTTGCCCTCCGGCCAGTTTGTGATCACTTCCAAAATTCCTGTGCAGCTGGGGCTCCCTGTTTAAGTCCGTTGTGTTATCAGTGCAACCCACTCTGAGGCAGCTTACACTCCTTTGTATGTTGCCAGTATCATTTTTTCAGTTGGACTGCAGCTGGCCTTTGAACCTTTGTACCCCCAACTCCAGAGCCCTCAAGGTCAGTCTCGGGTCTCCCCAGGTGCTCTCTGCCAGAGGCTTCAGGTAGGACCAGTCTTCCCACCTGTGGTGCAGAGCATGTTTTTAATATCTTGTTCTGCTTGCACTGGCCCAAGGGCTACTGCATGAACAATTTCCTGTTTAATTTGTTCAAAGGCCCATTGCTGCTCAGGACCACAATTAAAATCATTTTTCCTATGGGTCACATGGTAAAGAGGGCTTACAATCAAGCTGCAGTCTGAAACTCTGTAGTTAGCTGTAGCCCTCCAGAAACCCACAGTCCCCAAGAAAACCTGTTTCCTTTTTACTGGTTGGCGGGGATATAGCTACTCTCTTCTTGATCACATCCATTGTGATCTGGTGACACCCATCTGGTCATTTTATTCCTAAAAACTGAATCTCTTGTGCAGGTCCCTTGACCTTACTCCATTTTCTGGCAAAACTGGCCTTCATAAGGATTTCAATTATTTTCTTCCCTTTCTCAGAAAATTCTTCTGCTGTGTCATGATGATGTGATGATGGTCTCCTCAATGCATTGCAAGTTGTTCTGGAGCTCCACCTTTCTCCCTTGCAGCATGGATCAGTCCATGGCAAGCGGTGGAGCTGTTTCCACCCCTGGGGCAGTCAGTTCCATGCCCCTCCAAGTGAAAGCAAACTGTGGCCTGCACTCTGGTACTATAGGAAGAGAGAAAAACACATGAGCAGTATCAATTGTGGCATACCACTTGTCTGCCTTCGGCTCCAGTTCATATCGAAGATCTAGCATGTCCAGCATAGCAGCACTCAGCAGTGCTGCTATGTGGCCTTCTTTGAGGCCACAGTAGTCCACTTTTAGTCTCCCTTCTCTGTTAGACTTCCTCACTGGCCCTATGGGGCTGTTGAAGGGTGAGTGAGTTCTGCTGCTCACCCTCTGGCTCTAGTTGATAAACTGGCTTCTGGATCCAGCATGTGGCTGTGCACAGGACACTTACAGGGCATGAGAGAGTTACCATGTTACAATGTTATGAGAGTTACAATGTTGCCATTCCTGGAACTGTGCCTCCTCTCCCACAGTCCTTATTTCCCTCCCTCCTCACCCATCCTTTCTGTCTTACCAGCCGGTAGGGCATCCAGGGTGAGTTGTGCATGCAGTTAATTAGCAGTCCTTCTTGTCCCTCTGCAGCTCAGCTATGAGTGTTCATCTCAGCTGAATGGAGAAAACTGCTATTGAGCTCTAAGTGAGAGAAGACATTCAAGACAAGCATAGAGACAAGTGGGATTTTTGAAGCACTTGTACTTTGTAACACAAGGACTCAAGAGAAAAATACTGCTGTGAAAAGATTTCCTGAGAAAAAGAATAATGAAGAGAGCTAGGAGACAGCAACTTCAAAAGATCAAGGGCCAGCTTGTTCTTGATAAGTAGAGTCAAACCCATTGCCCTGGCTGATGAATAATACCTTACTGATGGAGACTCATCGTGTATCTCAGGCAGGGTGGCAAGGTACATTAATGCTTAGGTGTGTATCCCTGGCTAAGGGCACTGCCTGACTACCATGCCTCTGGAATTTTCAGTAACAGCAAGTAATTTCTTGATGGGCTCTTCCGGCTAAATCACAGAATCACAAAATGGTAGGTTCTGAAAGGGACCACTGGGGATCATCTAGACTAGTACCCCTGATAAAAAGCAGGTTTATCTAGATCAGGTTGCACATGAATGCATCTGGGTGTGTTTTGACAGTCTCCAGAAGAAGATTCCACAACCTCTCCGGGCACTCTGTTCCACTGCTCTGTCACCCTCACAGTAAAGAAGTTTTTCCTCATGTTTATGTGTAGCTTCCCGTGTTCCAGTTTGTGCCCATTGCCCCCTGTCCTATCACTGGGCACCACTGAAAAGAGACTGGCTCCATCCTCTTCACACCCACCCTTTAGATATTATAAGCATTTATAAGATCCTATCTCAGTCTTCTCCAGGCTAAACAGACCAAGGTCTGTCAGACTTCTGTCATAAGAGATGATTCTGTCTCCTGTCCCCTAATCATCTTCCTTGTCTCACTTCAACTGGGGAGCCCAAAACTGGACACAATACTCCAGATGTGGCTTCAATATTGCAGAGTAAAGGGGGAGGGTGACATCCCTAAACCTGCTGGTCACACTCTACTTAATGCACCACAGGTTATCATTGACATCCTACAAGAACACACTGCTGGCTCATGGTTAACTTGTTGTCCACCAGGACTCCCAGGCCCTTCTCCACAGAGCTAATTTCTCAATAGTACTGGTGCAGGCGGTTATTCCTCCCCAGGTGTAGGACTCTACACTTGAACTTGTTGAACTTCATTTGGTTCCCCTTTGCCCAGCTCTCCAGTCTATCCAGATCTCACTGAATGGCAGCACAGACTTTCAGTGCATCAGCCACTCCTACCAGTTGTGTATCATCAGCAAACTGCTAAGGGTACACTCTGTCCCTTCATCCAGGTCATTGATGAATATGGTGAACAAGACTGGACCTAGTACTGATCCCTGGGGGACTCTGCTATCTGCAGGCCTCCAATTAGACTCTGCACCGGTGATCACAACCCTCTGAGCTCTGCTGTTCATCCAGGTCTCAATCAACCTTCCTGTCCATTCAAGTAACCCACACTTCCTAATATTCCCTATGAAGATATTACAGGAGAGAGTGTCAAAAGTCTTGTTCACATGGAGCTGGACAACATGTACTGCTCTCCCATAATCTATGCAGCTTGTCACACCATCATAGAAGGCTATCAGATTGATTAAGCATTATTTCCCTTGGTGAATCCATGATGACTACTCCAAATAAACTTCTTTTCCTCCACATCATTAGATATAACCTCCAGAATTAGCTGTTCTATCACCTTTCCGGGGTTGGAGATGAGGCCAACTGATCCATAATTTCCTGTGTTTTCCTTCTTGCCCTTTTTGATGACTTCAGTGACATTGGCTTTCCTCCAGTCCTCTGACACTTCCCCCATTCTCTACAACCTTTCAAAAATGATGGCTTATCAGTAACATCTGCCAGCTCACCCAGCACTTGTGGGTGGATCCCATTCAGGCCCATGGATTTGTGACTGTCCAGCTTGCCTAAATGACCTCTAACCTGAACCTGTTTGACCAATGGAGAGTATTCCTTCATTGAGAGTTTGCTTCTTACCTCTAGGGACTGGGATTCCTACAGGCCAGTCTTAGCAGTGACGACTGAAGCAAAGACATTTTCAGTAATTCTGCCTTATCTGCATCCTCTGTCACAGAGGCATCCACGTCATTCAGCAGTGGGCCCACACTTTCCCCAGTCTTCCTTTTCTTAGTGATGTAATTGAAGAAGCCCTTCTTGTTGTCTTTTACATAATTTGCCAGATTTAATTCCTAGAGGGATTTCATTCCAATCAAGGAATAAGAAGACTAATTGCGGTAAGTGGTGTCTAAAATGTAGGTGGGATGATCTAACTTTTCTCCAGCAAGATTACTGAGTTTACTTTTGAGTATCTAAGTGCTTGAGAGATATAGACAAAAGTCCTGAAGTTCAGAGAGAGCACAAAAGTATTAAGGATAGATTTCCTTCTTGAGGAAAGATTAAATGAGTTAGATATTTTACATATGTCAGCTAAGGAAAAAAATAATCTCTACATACTTGAAGGAAGAGTGTAAACATGAGGAAGAGTCCAGATTAGTTAGTGGACAACAGGGAAAAAGAGGAATAATGGAATATTAAAACAAAGAAAAAAAGAGAAAACTCAGTAGTGGGAAAGGGAGGAGAAAGTGCTGTCCCTTGAGACACAGGGGAAGTTTGACATGGAGGGGACACTGTAACAGCTAGAGCAGTTGAATGCTTTTTTTTGCTGGCTCCTAGACAAGTCTCTAGAGCTTAAACAGCAAGGCTGTCAGACAGTGAACAGCAAAAGATTTGGGCCAGCATGATTTTATGGGACCTCATCATCACAGCAAAGGTCTGGCCTTTCATACAATGCTCTTAATAGACTTTGCTGACTATCAAGTCTGTCTATGGGGAAAGCTATATGGCCTCATCTGGACACAGACCTGTAGCCCTGTCTGTACCCAGGGCTGAGGGAATGTTCAATTGACTGGACTGTGGGCCTGGGGAAATGTTCCAGTGAGATGCTCATGAATCATTCTAAATTTAGGAGATGCAACAGGTGAAGTTGAATAGCTGGTTGAGACTTTGCATCGGTGCATATTTGTCTATGAAAGTTGTTTTTCATGGACATTAGAAAAGATTTAGCTGTGGTTCATTTGATAACTGAGCCAGTTGTCCATAAACTGCTTGCTTTGATTATGGGATATTTGTAAGAGGTGGTTTGCCTAACTCACTTGTCTTATCTACTGCTTGATTTGGTAATAACTTTTTGGAATAAGAAAATTAATGACTGGCAGCTATAATTAATGACTCATAGAATGAATGTTCTGGCAAGTATTTTATAATAAAATATCCAGACAGTGTATTGTTCTACTATAGCAGCCTCATATCTTCTGTGTCATGCATTTATGTTCCTCTTGCAGTTCCCTGGAGACGGCCAAGCCATGAATTAGTTGGTGTTGCTTGCAGATGGAAATGCAGTGGTATACTAGGGAAGACAGTTTGCCAGCACTTGCATTGCACTGGGACCTGTCATAGCATGGTTTTTTGTTGTTGTTGTTGTTGTTGTTGTTGTTGTTTTTCTGTCAAGATAGCAAAGAAATAAAATGTCATAGTATGTTTTTAGGGAAGATCATCTTGTACCGTTATTGAGCCCGTTGCTTAACACAGCACATGTTGCTCTCTGAACTACTGATCTGCTGGTGTTTCATCAAAAGGTAGAATGACTACTTATCTTCTGTCAGAGCTTCTGGAGTCTATCTCCAAATTATTGCACAGAGATTTAACAAAAGAAATGTGTTCATGCAAAAACAACAGGCCACTAAATCAACTGTGATGTCAAATAACAAATAACTAGGAATTATGGCAATTCAAAACATTTCCTTCTTAATGGCTCTAGAGATATTTAAAAATATTTTTTCAGTAATCTGTTGATTGAAGCAAATTAATTACAAGATTGGAACACTAATACTGTCTGTTAAAATCTATTAATGGAAAGTAACATGGAATTAAAACAATTTTCATGAGGCGTGCCTCTTCAAGAATGCAATGGAGGTAGTACTTATTTCTAAGTGATCAACACATAGGAAATGTTTGGCAATTAGTAGGTGAGACCCGGAGAGCAATGCTGCACTTTGCTTACTGAAGCTCAGACGAGAAATGTCTGCCAAGTCAATATGTTGGGTCTGACTTCAGAACCATACAACCCTTGTTACTCTCACTGATGTTGGTTCATATTGCTAGAGTTGAGAAGCTTTGAAAACTAAGCTGCAGGACAGAGAGGGGGCTAAGTCAGTGGGAAACTTCTTCCTTTTCATCAATGATTCATTTATCACTGAGTCTAATGCATTAGCCTTGCTCTGGCAGGAGTTAGTGCTGCCTTTTCTTTATCCTAGATGTGTTCAGAGACTGTGCTCTCTCTACAAAGAGCTGTGCAGAGCTTTTATGTTTGCTTGAAAGCAAAAACCAGTGATTTTGGAGCTTGCCTGCATTATCAGCTGGTGATATAGACAAGAGTGTTTTGACTTTCACTTCTTGGTTTGTGTTATCATTTGCATTCATGAAAATAAGACCTCTTGGTGCATTGCTGAATGATCATATATATGTATTGCCAGTATCTGATGCATGTTGGTAACATGCTCTCATGAAGAGCATGCAGCAGAGCGGACACATTTCCCTCTGTATGCCTGTTTCCCTTCACCTTTCACTGTCTCTTTCAACTGTTGAACACCTTGAAACTTAAACCTGCTGCTATATAACTGCTAATTCTCCTGGGTTGGAAATGCTTAACAAATACAACTAGACAATGTATACACAACTTTACTAACTATTGGAGAAAGGCATTCAGTCAATTGATGGTTTGACTCTTGGTATTACAAAAGAGGAATTGGGGACTGAAGCTCAGAGTGATGTTTGTATTAATTGAATAAATCAGTTTAGCATTAACATGATGATAGAACAGATCCCCTATTGGGAATGAATGTATAATGCATACGTGGATTTTTCTGCATGCCTTTTATCATTCACAGCAACTGTAGTCAAGATGGTGATGTGAAACCAATTAAAATTTAAACAAAAGGATATTTTTAAAAGAGAATTTTTTGAAGTGGAAGCAAACCTGGAAATATTTCATAGGATTTGCAAGAGAGATTTTGCTCTTTCAAAGTGGTATAGTAGCAGAATTCAGAACATAAATATAACCAGTCTGTCTTTCCATGGGAGACTGAAAGACTGCATGTCTTAACCATAAAAGAAAAAAATTCTAAGTGGCAAGTAATGAAGACATATTTTCAAAATATATTTTATTTACATTAATTACATTACTCATAGCACTCATCTAATATAACTTCTCATAAGTAGTACAGTGGTTCAAAGTGAGTAGAAAGATGATAGTAATTAGCTTGCTCTAAGACAGCTTTGTGCAGATTGCCTCCTCCCCATCCTTGGCCCTGGATCTCCAGGGGGATACAGGTCCTAGATACTGTCTCGGATATGACTTCTGGAAAGAATTAATTAAAACCCACACAAGTTCTTCAGCCTGACTCTAGTCATTGTTTCTTTAGGATCTTCTCTACCTGAAGGGACGTTGTAATGAGGTGGGTGTTGGTGTCTTCCTTCAGATCATAAGATGAAAGGAAATGGGCTGTGCCAGGGGAGGTTTAGCTTGGATATTAGGACTTTTTTTTACTGAGAGAGCAGTGAGACCTTGGAACAGGCTGCCCAGGGAGGGGGTGGAGTCACCATCCCTGGAGGTGTTCAAAAAACATATAGATGTGGCACTTCAAGACATGGTTCTGTTATAGTCAAAGAGACCGAAAATAATTTCAAAGTTATTTTTATTTGGGTCAAATGAGCAAAGCAGTGCTGGGCAGATGGGGAGTCTCCTGCTCCACCAACGATCCGCACCCTTCAATACCTTTTCTAGCCTTTTATAGAGTTCTACAATAGATTATAATTATTTCTGGGAACTCATTATCATAAGTCTCCTCCCACTGATGCCTGCGCACTGTTGTGTGGTGTTCATGGGCCGGGGTCTTCTGGAGGAAGGCCCACAGTCTTCCTCGCAGTGTATCTTTACCTTTGGCTCAGAATGCAAGGCTGTGCTGAGCTGAGGATCGCAGCACTGGCATGATCTGGCTTATCTCTGGAGGCTCCTCTCTGTTCCCGCTTAGCTCATAGTTGGTGCCTCTTATCTGTGACTGTTTTTCCTTATCAGTACCTTTAAGACGGCCAGCAGCTGAAGACAGGACAGGGTCGGCAAAACAGGGCGCAGTTGCAGCGAAACAATTACAAATGACTCATCACAATCTTTCTTCTATCACAATCATTCCCTGTTTGTCTAGCAAATTACCTTGCTTTGACCATTACAGTTCAGTGGTCCTGATAGTATTTAGCGACGGTTAGACTTGATGATCTTGAAGGTCATTCCCAACCTTATGATTCTATGATTCTAGGATGAAAAATCAGTGTATCTGTCAATTGTTAGCAGACAGCATCACCTTGTAAACATCTGTATATTGGTCTCTGACAGTCTGTGTTTGGGAATTTTCTTAATATAGTCATCAAATAAAAATTTCAGCAGTGAATTCAGCAGAGTGCCAAAACCCGTCTTTCCTTCTTCTCTATACAAGACATATTCCTTTGGAGTATTACACACAACTTGTCTTTAAGAGGAAAGCCAGAAACAGATCTTAGCTCAGTAAGATCTTCTTGCTTTTTAATAGAACAGAACAGAACAGTGCAAATTTTCTTGCTACAGCAAAGTTACAAGTAGTCAAGGGTGCAAGTATATCACATTGATTCTGTGACAGAATCATGATCATGATATGAATATACTTAAGAACCAGATCTTTTGACAATGTTTTTAGTGTTTTCTGTAATTTCATGTTTGATAGTGGAGATGAGGAAGAGAAGGAATATCCAGCCCATAAAAAAGCATCTTGTGAATATAATGTACACTCAAATAATACAAAAAAATTGAAATGCCATGATTTGTGTTCTTTCACTATCTGCCTCCCTCTTCCAAACAGCCCTAAGAGCTCTTTATTTGGAAATAGTGACATGCTTTGATTTTTGTCACTTTTTAGCCAAATATCTCCAAGTATCTGGAGTTATTTAATACAGCTTTGCTGAACCAGCTGGCAGAATTCCACTACAAGTTCCAAGTTCAGTCCCATGATGTGCTAATGGCATGGTGCCTTGAGAAAAGTAGTTGTGGATGTACTTTGCACCTTTTCTTCCCTGGGCTGAGCCCCTTACCAGCCACACCTCCCAGGGATTCCCAAACTGCATGATGAGACTCATTTCTGAAAAACTTCAGACAGAGCAGCATGTCTTTGCATCTTGTCTATGTCTGTTGGATCTGAGAATTGTCTTTAAAGCGGAGCAAGGCAGCTGCCCCTGTGGGCTTAATTTGGACTCTGCAACGTCTCATCTGGTAACTTTACTTCCACTTGCAGAACTAGCAACCTGCAAAGCTTCTGAGGAGCATTTCCCCTGGCATCTCCCATGCCATGTCAGAGCATCTGACCCAGAGACACTGGAGAAGCACAACTGCTGCACTAGGTGCTAACAGAATCAAGAGCAAAACTTTGGCAGGGCAGAGGGTGCTTCTCATATTGACAGCTGCAGCTCAATTCCAGTGGATTGTTAAGTGCTGGCAGAAAGGGTGAGTGTCAGAAGCCAGGTTACTTTGCTGATGTCATGCTTTTATTGCTTAACTGATGCAGAGAACAAGGAAAAGCTATCAGCCTCTGTAACCTCTGAGGCATGTGCTGTAGCAGCAGAAGTGATTTAAGGTGCTATTGACAGATTAGCTATCTTTCCCTGGCTGCTGGGTCCTTGAAAGTTTTTGGAAATCCCAAACTCATTTGTAAGCCTAACAAAATGAGAGCTGCAAGTACAGACATGCAGCGCTGGTGCAGCATCTGCAAAATCCATGGCTTTAAAAAAACCAAGCTGATAAACATCAGCATGCCCTCCTTTGGTCCTGACAGTATCTGTCAGTAATTGTGGCAAACTCAAAAGCTGTTGTTAAATTAGTCAACAGCACTCTGTACCTAAATCAAATAATAGCCAGGCCTCTTGTGATGCAATCCTGATGCAAAGTGTTAGAGGCACCTGCCCCAGAGGAATGCAAAATCCTCAAGCAGTCTTGCTTCCACAATGTTGCTTAATGTCAGCACACTACAATGGTCCATCTTGGGTAGTTTTCAAAGAAAGAAAGCCCTTTGCAATTAAATATCAGAGGTGCTTCCAGACTGTAGCTCCAGGAGCTGTAGATGCATGCTGGAGAACAGATGTTTTTCATATTCAGTCTTTGGACTATTTTCATTGTGACATTTATCATTTGCAGTCTAATGAAGTAATATGTTACAGAGCTATGCTATAAAAGGAGGGGGCCTCAGAATATATCAGCAAGACAGGAGTTGTGGTGGTACCTCTTCATTACCCACAGCTAATTCCTGGTACCTGCTCTCACACAGCCCCAACTTCAGCTCTAAATAGTGTTTCTCACATTGAGAAAAGTCCTTCATGCATACATATAATAAGCTTGTATTTGTTATTAACACCAAAAATGCACATGTATCTCTGGCTTGTAATATTGGTATATATTGTTTTGTTTCTTAATACCAAAATAGTCACTACCAAATTAGATAATGTTCCTATAATTTATTTTTTCATAAGTTAGCTGGATGCAGGAATAGAATGCACATTAATAAGTCTGTCAATGATAATAAACTAGGAGGAGCTGTGGACTCCCTCAAGGGAAGAGATGCCTTAGAATCATAGAATCATTAGGGTTGGAAAGGACCTCTAGGGTCAACTCCAACCTTCATCCTAACATCTATCTATCCATTAGACCATAGCCTCAAATGCTACACCTACTAATTTTTTTAAACACCTCCAGGGATGGTGACCACCACTTCCCTGGGCAGCCTGTTCCAGTGCCTAACCACTCTCTTAGTGAATAATTTCTTCCTAATATCTAATCTAAGCCTCCCCTGACACAGCTTGAAGCCATTTCCTCTTGTTTTATCATTAGTAATTTGGGAGAAGAGACCAACACCAGCCTCAACCTCCTTTTAGGTAGTTGTAGAGTGCAATAAGGTGTCCTCTCAGTTTCCTCTTCTCTAGACTAAACAACCCCAGTTCCCTCAGCCTCTCCTCATCAGTCACGCTTTCCAGACCCCTCACCAGCTTCGTTGCCCTTCTCTGGACCTGCTCCAGCACCTCAATGTCCTTCTTGTACTATGATGCCTAAAACTGGACACAGTACTCAAGGTGCAGTCTCACCAGTGTTGAGTACAGGGGCACGATCCCTGCTTTGCTCCTGCTGGCCACACTAGTTCTGATCCATGCCAGGGTGCCATTGGCCTTCTTGCCCACCTGGGCACACTGCTGGCTTATGTTCAGCTGGGTGTCCACCAGCACGCCCAGGGGTCCCTTTCTACCCAGCAGCTTTTCCAGCCACTCCTCCCCAAGCCTGGAGCGTTGCCTGGGGTTGTTGTAACCAAAGTGCATGACCCGGCACTTGGCCTTGTTAAGCCTCATCCCATTGACCTCAGCCCATTGCTCCAGCCTGTCCAAGTCCCTCTGCAGAGCCTTCCGACTCTCAAGCAGATCGACACTCCCACTTAATTTCGTGTCATCTGCAAATTTACTGAGGGCGCTTTCGATGGCACACCCAGGTAATCAATAAAGACTGGTCCCAAAACTGAGCCTGAGGGACACCACTTGTGACTGGTCACCAACTGGACTTAACTCCATTTACCACCACTCTCTGGGCCCTGCCATCCTGCACTTGCTGCATGATCACACCCAAGATGAACTGCTCCATAATCTTCCTCAGAACTGAGATCAGGATGATAGGCCTGTGGTTCCTGGATCCTTACAGAGACCTACATTGACTGGAGAGATGGTCAATCACCAACAATATGAAATTTAGCAAGAGCAAATGCTGGATTCCTCATATGGGACTGGGTAACCATGGTTATACATGCAAATACAAGAGCCTGGAGAGCAAACCCTCAGAAAGAGATCTGGTGATTTCGGTTGTTGTCAGCCTGAATATGAATCAACAGTGTGCCATGGCTGGAAAAAAGGGCCAACTGTGTCCTCGTGTGCATCAAACACAGCATAGCTAGATGTTTGAGAGACGTAACTGCACTTATAAAGCCTTACTTAAAGTATGTGTTCATTTTAGGGTGCCTCAATGTAAGAAGGACATCCATCGCACATTGAGGCCAGGGTAAGAGTTAGATGCCTTGGGTCTGGAAAAGGATCATAGGCCAGCAAGAGAGCACCTGAAGTGCAAGATATTGGAAATCCAGAAAATAAGTCAAATTCAGTGGGGGCCCCACTTAAATAAATGCCTGCATGCAAATGCATGGAGCATGGGGAACAAACCAGTTTGAGTCAGAGTTAGAGATGGGTGCATATTTACAGGGCTCTGATGTCATTGGCATCACTGAAATGAGGTGGGATGGCTCCTATGACTGGAGCATGGGAATAGATGGGTACAAGCACTTTAGGAAGGACAGGCAGGGGAAAAGAGGAGGGGGTGTTGCCCCCTGTGTCAGTGACCATCTGGAGTCCATGGAGTTTGGCCTGGGAATGGATGAAGAGCTGACAGAGCTTATGGGTCAGGGCTATCACAGTGGGGTTCTGCTACAGACCACCTGCCCAGGAAGAATAAGCAGATGAGACCCTCTTTAGACAGACAGAAGTGGATTCATGTTCACAAGTCCTGGTCCTCATGGGGGATTTCAAACACCTGGACATCTGGAGGAAGGATGGTACAGCAGGGCACCAGCAATCCAGGAGATTCCTGGAATGCATTGAAGACAATTTCGTTCTCCAAGTGGTGGAGGAACCAATAGGAAATTGGACCTTGTTCTCACCAGCAAGGAGGTGCTGGTGGCTAATGTGAAGTTCAAGGGCAGCCTTATCTGCAGTGACCACAAAATGGTGGAATTCAAGATCCTCAGTGCAAAAAGGAGGGTGCGTAGCAAGGTTTCCACCCTGGAGTTTAGGAGAGCAGACTTTGACCTCTTCAGGGATCTGCTTAGCAGGGTACCATGGGATTAAGCCATGGAGAAGAGATGGTCCAAAAAAGCTGGTCAGTATTCAAGGACCACTATCTCCAAGACCAGGAGCAATGCATCCCAAAAAAAGAGGAAGGCAGGTAAGAATGCCAGGAGGTCTGGTGGATGAACAAGGACCTCCTGGACACACTTAGATGCAAGAAGATAATCTACAGAGAGGAGAGTGGACACAAGGGCAAGTAGACTGGGAGGACTACAAAGTTGAGGATCTGGGGATCAGGTTAGGAAAGCTAAAGCCCAAATAGAATTAAATCTGGCCAGGGACATCAAGGTGTAAGGGACCATTAATTAGTTGTCTCAAACATCACCTCTGTAGGGGAAAACCATTTCTTCTTTGCCTCGACATTGTTAACCACAGAGGAACACCATCAATCATCTGCCTCGTAAAGTACTGCCAAGGAAGGAAACTTGATTATGCGTGCCTACACCCCTCCATTCTTGAAACTGCACATGAGCCTGGGCCCAGGGTCATTAGTTTACAACCGCCTCTCTCTTGGAGACCACTGAAATACCCCTCAAGGACAGTACTGGGCATGTGCATCAGTTGCAGGAATGATATAACACATGGGCAAGGCAACACAAAGCAGTTCTGAGAAGTAATTGTCTCCTGAAGGAGGAGGGGACACAGACAATAAATGGTGGATACGCAGACTGAGAGACAGAAGCTTCTCCAACCAAGAATCTGGCCAACAGGATGCCATTGGAACTTGTGGGTGATATGATAATCTATCCCACTTCTTCTTCTTCTTTCCAGCTTTACTTCTTCTTTCTCTCACCAGCTTGGATGGGGCTTTGAGTAACACAGTGTAGTGGGAGGTGTTCTTCACTGAGAGAATGGGTTGATCACTGGAACAGTGACATGGTCATGGCACCATTCCTGTCAGAGTTCAAGGAGCATCTGGACAATGCTCTTATTCATATGACATCATGTTAAGTAGTCTTGCAAGGTGCAGGGAGTTGGACTTAATGGTCTCTACAGATCTCTTCCAACTTGAGATTTTCGATGATTGTATGATTTTGTCTAGGGGTTAAGGTTTATTGAGAGGAAGGTCAGTTTGACTGTTAAGCAGAAGGACTGTAGAAAACTTGCTCATTCTGTATTCAGGGCCTTTTGGGGTCATTCATCAGAGCAAGTTATTCTAATTGTAAGATGTTTCTGTCAGAATTCTCCCTTGTCTTAGATTTGATGCTTAATTTTTAGACTGCTACAGTTTGCTGAGGTGAAACCTACCCTTTTCTAACTTTTTACAAGCATAAACAGGCATATCAACATTACAAATTCCCCTATAAAAACCGTATGTTTAATTCCCTGAAATTCCTCTGTTGATATTCACTAGACAAGCCAACATTTCTTCATTCAGGACAGTTGCAATTTGTGTATCCTTGTTGAGTAGATACTTGAAATGAAATAAAAGCAGCAGCAAGATCTCAGATTGCTGTTGTGTTTCACTACATTTCTCTGGATTAGACTGCAAATAGCTGACTAATGTATCTAACAGGCTGTGTCCTGCTCAAAGTAGGTGTTTATTATGATGATTTCTGTTCTACCAGAACATGAAAAAAAAAAGCTCAGGTGTCTTCTGGCATGGTGTGCTGTAGGCAAGGCCAGCTCATCTGGTAAATTGAAGGGGAAATATGACTCATCAAAAGAAAAGCCCCAAACTCCATGTCTTCCAGAGACAGACTCCCAGAAATACACACATGCAAGGGCTCAGGGAATGATAGATAGATAGATAGATAGATAGATAGATAGATAGATAGATAGAATTACTGAGTTTTGCACATGGAAATACACAGAAATATACAGTGAGTTCAGCATCTCTACCACGGATCATTCTCATCTGTTTGTTCATTCAGGCTGGAGTGGTAAAATAATAAACATGTTGTGTCTGTAGAATAACAGATGCCTGATGCTGTAGAGAACTATATATTGATCAATTTTTAATACGTGTTAGGTAGATTTTTGGTTGGTTGATTTAGCTTTTTTTTTTTTAGAAGCAAGAAAAATGCAGATTATCTCGATATAGATGTATCTGACTTCTTAAAACCATTAATGCAATGGTCGTCTAGAACCAGTGTATCTATCATGACTCTAGCCATGGAAAAGCAAATTAAAGCATGTAGGAAAAGACTTAAAGAAACAAGAGTCTTCAGACCCTTCCCTCAATACTGTTCTTCTCATGAAGGAGGCAGGGAGAGCTCTCCAGTTAGCAGCAGTTACTAGGGGAACATAGAAGACCTCTCTTTCCATAATCAGCCACTCGAGATGTTTCCTCACTAGTCCAAAGCACACAATTTTAGAAATCAGTGCTCTATCCAAATCTGTCTATTCTATTGTCCTAATCTTACTCAGGTAAGTGGATTAGCTAGATTATATTTTTTGAGGTATACAACTGTGCTAAAAATTTAATAGGTAATTATTACCTTATCAAGTCAGGATGTTTATTAGAATATTTTTGTAGACTCTTAATAACATTGCAGCCATCACAACAGTAAAGAAGATTGCACTGAGTTACCTATAATGACTATTTGTTGCAACACTCTGGATATTTTATAGTGTAAATTCAGGACCAGTATTTCAAATAGTGCAACATTTGTCTGTTGGCCTTCAATGAACAAACTGGGAATTACTTCACTGCCTCAGACACCTTGCAGATATTTCTCTTTTCCCATCACCACAGAGCTATGAATAGGAATCATCTGGTTAACAGGGAGAGGACAAAATCCAGTTTATTGCAACTATTAACTGGGCCAGCAAAATTTGTGCAAGACAACCGCCGAATGAGGGAAGCCACATTTTTATCATTGTGCAGAATAGAAGGTAACAGTGGTAGAGTTAGACATTATTAGGCTTTTCTGGTGACAGATTTTAATAATATCTGGTAAAATTACAGTATTACCTTCTATACTGTATCATCTGAGAGCAGAGAGACAACATTTATTTTCCTACTAATTTCTTTGCACACTGATAGGTCACCGGTGGTTACCAACGTTGATTGTGATTCTGTGATTAGTTGTGTCAAACATGCTTCAAATAACATTTAAAAGAGGAAGAGAGAGTTAGAGAAGTGGACAAATCTAGCAAAAAAGCAGTGTCTGACAGATATATCCATGTGTGAAGTCCTGCACAGGTGTCAGGGCTGCTTCCCAAGAAGGAATGGGAAATTTTCTTTGTAATTTTGCTCCTTTTGAAGAGTTTCTATTAAACAAACAAACAAACAAACCCAAACCAAAAGCAAAAGCGAGCAAAAGCAAAAGCAAACAAACAAACAAAAAAAACAAACAGAAAACATCTTGGCCAGTTAGCATCACTTACGATCCTATGGTTGCTACCAGTGATTGAGTCATCACATGGACTCATCTTTCCTATTACTTCAGTGAAGTTCTGTTTCATAGCATATTGTCAGACTTCATTACAGTTCAGACCATGCTTGTGCCTTCACCCTCTGCACTATTTCTTTTACTGAAGCTGCTTTTTTCTAATGCAATGAGCTGCCATGGATATGGAAGAAGAAGAAATGTGTTTTCTAGAAGCTGAGCTGGAAATATCATGGCATCAGGTTTTCTTGAGAGATTTCCAGTATGGCTTGTTTTGAACTAGCTGGATATATGGCATAAAGAGTTTTGTTTTGTTTTGTTTTTTTTAGTAGTGTTTTTCCACTGTTATTCAGTGATAATACCAGCAAGGACAGAGGAGTGTGAAAATAATTAAAACAACAAATAAATATGATCTGTGCTTCTTCAGAGCTCAGATGTTTACCTTTGGCTCAGCAGGAGTTTTGAAGAAAATTTCAAACTAGAGTTACTACTTTACATGGTGGTGTAGGATTTTTTTTACATGTGTTGACCCAGGGTTTTTTTATGTCTGTCTCTGTTCACTTCTCATACTAACATTTGTCAGCCTTTTCAAGTGTCTGTTCAAGTAAAGCACGGTGCAGGTCTCTTTGGAGTTTGGTGAGTGAATTCAGACTTCAAAGAACCTGGAGCTGGGTAGAAGCAGAATGTCACAGGCAAGAAACAGGATTGAGGGAAGATGGAGCCACTTGAACCTTTGGTATCCTGATACACAAATATACTTCAGAGCATGTTAATTCCTCTTCTTCCTGTCCATTACATTTATTCTGAGGGTTTGTGTGTGGCTCCCAGCCTCCACCTATTTGATGCTGAGTCTTTTCTCTCTGATGTTTTCTACAAATAAGAGTGGCCACTCCAGATGTTGATGTGAAACAGTCTGAGCTGTGTTTCTGGTGAGGGTCATTTTGACAGCAACATCTTATCTCAGAGCCATTTGCCACAAGAGTAAGACATTGCAGTCTGAAACCCCAATACTGCAAGTACCTCTGGAAGTATGTGTTTGACAATTCATATTTACAATGAAGGAACTAGTGCCTTGATATGTCTTTTCAGCCCAGTTGTCTTCCGTCCTTCCCATTTTGAAATCACTATAAGCAAACAACTTCTCATGAGTCACTGTAAACAGAGATGAATTGGAGCAACCCCTTCATAGTCCCTACCCAAACCAGCAAGTTCCCTGAACGCATGCACGCCAAAATATATACATCTACTATGCCAAATTTCCTTGGGAAAATTACATGAGTGAAAACAAGTTCAAATGAACCACAGGAATCTGCAAAAGACAAAGGGGATTTCTAATTCAGATACTAGACTCAAGGCACATTACACACTCCATCCCAAAACTTGATTCCCTTTGCCTTTTGCAGGCAAGAAATTCTGTCTTATTCATCTACTCTTCTCCAGCCAAGCTTAAGACCTTGTCTTTTGTTAGCATATCCTTGGCTCCTCAGTAAAGAGCCATTGCCACCCATCAGATTCACTGGCTAGCGTAACAGAATTAAACTTGCAGCACATCTTTCAAGGTGACCTTAGCCTGATCCTCATCTCACCCAAGTGTCTCAGTTTCTGTTGAGTTTCTCTGCCAAAATAGTCACAGCTCTCCACACAGGTGGAAGAATGAATCACCTGATAATGTTTACTGGAGACAACACAGTTGCCCTTTGGGGATCCTTGACTGGTGCCAAGTGTTTGTACCACTCTAGGTCAAGTGAGGAATAGAGGAGCTGTAAAAGAAAATAGACTAACTTTATAGCTGGGCTTTTTATTGACTTCAAGAGTTATTTAAGTTACCAGAATGTTGCTAAGAATATATGTTTTCAAGGGGAGCAATCATATCCCCTTGTCCCTTCTGCACAAGAAAAAATTATGTGCCCACTGCTTTTTCTTCCTGTGTTGTGTTTCTTAGCAAACTGTCAAGGTAAACACATTTTTAAAGCAAAGAAACAACAAAAAAGTGATGCTTTCCTTCATCCTTGAAGCTACTTGACTGTTAGGAGCGTAAGGAGGAAAGACATAGAGCTGGGTCATTTAGACATTCTCCTCACACCAGAAAGAAGGTGTGAGCTTTATGCCTATGTCCCAGGAACAAAACTACATATTAATATTCTGTATGTCCTGTTATTTGGTTTCTCACTTGTTTCCTATAGACTTAGCTGTAATTCAGAGAAATTTTAACATGCTGGTCCTACATATGATTCCTGTATTAATATTGGGTGTTGATCAAATAACCACCAAAGACATCTTTTTGTAGTCAATAAGTGTTCAGAAGATGGAATATTCCTTTTAACATTTCTCTTAAAGGACAGATGATGTAATTGGAGCACAAGGAGGAGGAATGCAATGGATGGGAAAGCAAGGGGCATCTCCATTTCTTGTCATGGGTGCATCTCTAAAAGAAGGAGGCAGCTTCAGACAAATACCACAGATTATCTACCTGTAGAGGAATTCCTTGTGGAACAAGGGCATATGGTGGCTTTTGAGGGATTGGACAACCCCATGCAAGGTCTGGCTAAGCCTCAGTCAGCATAAGTGCTGGGTCTC
>JANHGN010078085.1:0-21853 GCA_024605025.1 Megaceryle maxima | reverse complement strand
ATCCCTCTGTAGAGCTCCCCCACCCTCAAGCAGATCAACACTTCCACCCAGCTTGGTGTCATCTGCAAACTTACTAAGGGTGCACTCTATCCCCTTATCCAAATTGTTGATGCTAGAGGAGAAGAAATGTTAATCTGATCCATAACAAAACCATTAGCTCATGAGGGCCAAGATAAAGTACTCTTCTGAAATGAAGCTAATTAGAAAAATAAGAAGTAATTCCAATGCAGAGTTTAAGGCAGATGTAGAGAGCTACATTCAGAAATCACTGAGACCAGCAGAAATATTACCATTTACTAAAGGACAGTCAAGTATTAACTTGCTGTTTCACAGAGAATATCCCTACAGGAACAGTTACTCCTGTTTTGCTGGTTTTCCTCTTATTATTGAAATTTACCCCTTACAAAGATTCTTTGAACAGAGCAGTTTACAGACATTTGCAAGTGGAATTAAATATTCTCTAGTTCAGATTTTAAAATCCCCGAAATTACTTGTTCCCATTTCTGATCACAGCAGCCCTATCACTTCACACAGTATGCAGGCATCTACCCACTCAGAGGTCCAACACCTTCACTAGATTACTCATACTTAAAACTGTTTATCTGTGTTAATACCCAAGAATCTCACCTCAGCAGCTGTTCCATATATGCATACAAACCTCCTTTATCACATCCATTGAGGTGTAGAATTAACTTAAGTTAGACGGTTAAAAAAACCCAAAACATTTAGTTGTTCATTGTCACCTGAATTTTACAAATGTAGAGTCTAAAGACTGACAGCATCTGTGCTTGTGGGGCATTCAAGGTGATATAATTCATAAATTATCTTTTTGGAAAGTGAGGACAGAATAACATGTCATATATTTAATAGTCTTTATTTAATGGCCCAGAAGTCATTGTTGCATTTCCATTTAGTCCAATAGATTCAACTTGCTGAAGAGTAGAACTTGTAGCTCCACTACATATACACGGAAATGAAATCTCTTATTTCAAGCTTCCATAAATGTAACAAGCATCATCCCCTCTGAACATGATGCAAGCAAGCGGGGAAAAAAAATTAAAAAACCCAAACAAAACAAAACCCAATACCTTTGACAAAAATAATTTCCTTTGTTTACTTTCTCCTTCTGATGTATTCATAAATATTTAAGTGAGACCTCCTTAAATATGGTCTTCTATACTCAGAAGAGTTACCTCTCAAAGAACCACCTTGCATTCTCTTTTCCTAGACCATAACAATCACCCAAAGCATATGAATCACTGCCTTTATTGCAGTTTCCTAAGAACTGGTAAATTCACAAATACTTATCTAGAACTATTAAACATATATTAGCATTAAACAAACAAACAAAATCAAGGCCACCAAAATACCTCCAAGTGTGCTTGTTTCCCAGCTATTCGTCAGAACTTGTTTTGGACTCAAGAGCTCTGCAGGACTTGGAAAAGTAAGGCTGCTAGTTCACTAATTCACGTTTTGTAGTTGGTCTGTCTTAATTCCAAAGGTATTTTTAATGCCCAGGATGATACTAAATCTACAGTGACAAAGATGTCTAATTTGCATTGAAGAATCATAAGATAATTTCCAGTTAAAAAAACCAAACAAAACAAACCTACAATTTTTAGAAGTTTTAATGTTTGCTTGTTTTGGTGTGGTGTTTTTGGGTTGTTTTACTGATATTTTGTTTGCCTTTTTTTTTTTTGCAAGGACAAACAGGATAATAGCTCATCTGTTTGCTTTTACTGTTGACTTGGGCTATCAAACAAATAAGCAAGACAGAGGTAAGATCAGTAAAATCTAAAGTTACTGGATAATTTATTATTCTGGTATAATATAGAGAAGAAATTTGAGTCACTGTCTTGTAGAACCACTGTTACATCACTAGGTCCATCCTGAAGTAATTCACATTGCCACGGTTCAAGTGTTGGATTATTTCACCCAAATATTGTTTCATCAAGATTTCACAGTCTTGCTCTAGCAGTAGAAGAGGGCAAATAGATTCTTAAGGGTTTGTACTCTCCATAAATGATACGTCACACTCCTTTATGCTTCTAGGGTACATGCACCGATGCTCTGCTAGGTTTTATGAAGCTACTTGTCTCACAAGTAAAATCAAGCTACTGGTCTTAGCATTCTTACTGCTTTCCACATATGGTTATCCTCTTTATGACCTATAGTAGATGAATTACTTTTTCTCCCTATCTTCAGTGTGTTAGTGAATGTCTTTGTTGAAATTTTATTCACTCACAGCAGCTTTTATTATTCATTCAAGCCTAAAAATGCAAGTTATTTACCTACAAGCAGAGACTTTTCCCAGCAAGTTTATAAGCAAGCATATAAATTCGATTTATTATTTTGACCGTGCTATAAAGTTTCCTTAGAATTCTCTAATCACTTTTAGAATTATATGATAATGAAAATCTATTAATTTTAAAGTGCTTTCCACACTGCAAATGTAATGTTTCTAATGTAGCTAACATATCAGGGCAGGGGAGAGAGGAGAGGTAACCTTTCAGCATTTCTAAATAAGATAATGCATGAGTGACCAAAATGTGCCTTAAAGAAAAAAAATTATTTTTCTAAGTTTATGAAGCAGTACTTCTATTTATTTGTTAGTAAGTAACTCAGGATCTTCACTCATAAATAAAATAGGCACCAACTCCAAAGCTAAAATAATGAGTTGGTATTATGTTAAGATTAACCCTTCTATTTATACTATTAATTTATCACTTGAAGATGCTCTATCATTTAGCAATGTAAATGAAAAAAATCTTTAAAAATAAAATCTGACTTATAACAAGCAATGGGCAAAGTGGAAAAAAAAAAACAAACCCAAACATGAACTCAAGAATTTTTTTCTATTCTCATGCTGCCGTCCTGCGTCCCAGCAGCGCTTCCACCATGACAAAAAAAAAGGGGTAGGTGTAGGTTGTTGGAAGATTTAATCTCTTTCCATAGAAACTGATGTTTTCCCAGAAAGGCGTGTTAAGACATGATGGTTTTTTTCTAATTACATTTCCTGAAAGCATTGTCTTACTATCAGACTCCATCTTCAGCAGAAGATTTTTGGTAGAGAAGGAACAGCCAGAACTTGTGTAGCTACTGAAAACCATGGAAATTAGCCAAAACTCATTCAAGGCAACAAGATAAGACTCCAAGCTCTCCAAAAGACTTCCAAGAAAACCATGCATTACTTATAAAAGGATTAAATATCTGAGGAAGTAGTAACAATATTATTCTGTGTTCTCTATCTGTATCTAGTTATCTATAGAAGTGAGAGCACTGACTGGCTGGATTCTGTCATCTACAGCATTTGCAATGAAATGGACAGAGCAAACAGGCACATGCTATTTTCATAACAATGCTAACATGCTCAATTTTATGTACTACTTATGTATATGTACTGGGGGGGGGCAGACAAAAAAGGGAAGGATTTAACTGTAGTGACACTGCTCTTGGTTTAGTCCTTATAAAAAAAAAACACATTATATCCATTCTCATTTTTTAAAAGGGAGTTAAATGTAATTTAAAAAGAATAAGCTGAAACACTATAATCGCTACCACCATGAAAGAACCACTTAACCTCATTTTTAAGCCTCTAAACAAGACAAAGGTTACTAGGTTACCATCCCTGTTTTCTATCAGTAAAGAGCTAAGCTCTTGTGCCCGAGGTTTGGAGCAATTGTTCAGAGAAGGGCAAACGTATAAGAAAAAGGGGAAATTGATTCATTTCCTAAGTGATCAAACAGACAGAAGCCAAAATATAAATTCAGTTGCCAATATTATTTAATCTTTCTGACAAACTTGTAATAAGCCATTGGCACTGTAGCATATTTCCCATGAGTCCATATCTCACCACTGCCAACCACCACCATAAACCCACCCTGGCTTTCTGTTGAACAGAGAAAGCCCACAGGCCAGTGGGCTGCCATTTAATATGTGCAGCAATGAAATCTGGCCCTAAGCTCCAAAAGAGTATTCTCATTTTATATGGCATGGGAAAACACCTATGCTACTTTTAGACTCCACTTTGTCATTATTTAGCTAATCACAGGTATAAGAAGCTTCCTGAAGGGGCATCCATAGCAGAAAAGGTAGGTATGGAGAAATACCATATCCTACAGAGGTGATCTCAGATATCCTGAGGCTGGCCCTCTCAAATGCTAAAAAGGCTGGCTTTATAGACTGGGGCTAATTTGAAGGCCAACAGAAATTTTTCTAAAGGCAGAAGAATGCAAACATGAATGTCACCCTGGGGGGGAACAACAAAAAACAACAACAACAACAACAAAGAAACAAACAAAAAACCCAAATGCACAAACTATTTGAATATTTGAATTTGAAAGCAAATACAATTGCTCAGTATGATGTATCCTCAATTTCTGAAGGCTGGTGAGCTCTGTAAGAACTTGAAAGAGAAAAAAAAAAAAGCACACGAAGCACCAAAAAACAAATCACTTAAGTCAAAAGTAGAAATTCTCTTTCTCACTGGAAGTTGAAAGGAAAAAAAACTCTCTCAAAGACTTTAACAAATATGCTTTACTAATTTCTACACAAGAAAGTGGTGAAAACACCCAACTAAAGCAGCAAAATAGCCAACAAATTATATTACATGCCACAGTCCATATATTTCCTACTACTGGCCTAGTGTACACTGCAGCTAAGGAACTCAAGTAAATAAAGCCTTCCAGAGTTTGATAGAAGCATGGAACAAGTCACTTTCATAGGGATTTGTATTGAAAACCATCATAGCACAATTTTTTATTTTTTTAAATCCTTGAACATCATAAAACAAATTATGGCAGAGATTCCAATCCCTTCAGTCCTCCAAATTAGTTCCAGTAAGAGCAATAGTCATTCAGCAAGTGCAAAGGATCAAGGAGAATATGGACTGCAAACTGGGATGCCTACTAACAGCACAAAGAGCTGCAAAAATATCAGTGTAAGATGTTATTAATACAATGTAATGTGTAATTTGAAAGGATTACAAAAAAGAAACATACTTTTCAGCTAAAGGTATTAATGATAAATGACTATTTTACCATAATGCCACTTCCCTGCATAAAACTGAAGTGAATAGTCACTTTGCTAATTAGTCATTAGGAAAAGATGTTAAACACGTCAATTGTGAATATTTTACAATGCTTGGCAGACAAAATTAATTACTGTAGATTATATAAATACTTAATTATTGAGTTTAATCTATAAATATGGACATTATAACTCAAAAAACTGGTAAAACTCCTATTTCTCTTTTGCCTAGGCAGTCCGAAATCATATTTTCATATTTTTCATGCACAAGAAAAGCTCTTGGGAGCCTTTTCTGCAATAAGCACACACAGATCAAGGCACCAATGGTCCCACTAATACAAATATTTGCTAGACACCATTGCTTTCCTCAGAAAGCTTCCAGCTGTTGATGATTCAGCTTTTGAGCTGTGAACTAATAGCACTATTCTGTTTTTCAGAATTACAAAAGTGATACTACCCTGCCCATTCTAAGAAAGTCTGATGGATTGTAAGCACTTGTAACCATTTATTAAATGCAGGAGAAGAAAACATTCCTGTCAGTTGTTATATGTCTTCATCTGTGCAAGGTCTTGATCTTTGTCACCCAAAATTCAACTTAGTATTTGATCTTTACGCTCTACGCAAAGCATCTTCTGCTAATTGCATCTCAAGCTTTTCATGCTGACCTCACAATAACTCCAACCATAAGTTTGTACTACAGGGTCACTTTGTTTTGCAACTAGTGGTTAGACAAAGATATCTGGAAATGCTTCCAGGACCACCATCCAGCAAGGTCTAATAACACGTATAAAAAAAAAATATTTTTTAAACATCTTCCTCATTTAAAGATTTATTTCTATTACCAGTCACGCTTGAGTAGCTGGTATCACTTGACAATAACCTTTTTGCTAAGCAATACAAACCACATCAGTGGACAGCAAGCAAATTTGTCAAAAAGAGGTAGAAAATATCATTGGTTTGGACACACATTCCAACCAACTAAAACCACCCAGAGGTTCAGAGAGACATGCTCAGAGACATTAGTAGTTAACACAAGAACACTAATACTTGATTGCTTTACTAGTGACCATATTAATGGCACTAAGTTGCCTGAATAACTCTGGAGTTCCCAATCCTTGATAGGTGATTATCTGCTTTAAAAAGAATACTGATTCTTATTAGTTAATGATTTCTGCATTTTTCTCTTTTACTTAACCTGTTTTTTAATGATCTGCCTTCCTTAGTAGCATTTAGAGTGTTAGAAACAAAATATGAATGACATCAAAGTGGTGCAAGTCATTAATTTTTACAGAACAAAAGCATTTGACCATTCAGACACTACTGGAGACAAGCTGAAGTATCATATGATATTGTTGGTGTATTACAATAGCAAGGAGCAGTACACTAGCTGCTCAGGAATACCCCTGCAGAGCATGGAAAACTTGATCACAGAGATTTTCGAACATCAATAGTTGCTGAGCTCATTGTTCTCACATACATGTATAGTCTAGCTTCTCTTCTCGTTTATCCAGACTGTGTTGTAGAGGTCACCAGTATTCATTATTACAGTCTGGTATGAGTGTATATCAGTCATAGTACAACTTAGTTAAAAAAAAAACCCAAACCAAACAACCCCAAAACAAACAAACAAATCTCATTTGATCATCTAATCTTCATTTACCATAACAGTTCTCATTACAATTCACTAATATATTTATTTGCATTTTTCTTTGTGTTCCTATGGTATGCAAAGCTTTTTTGGCTTACTCTGTATTTGATATTAAAAGCAACTCTCTAGCTGGGAAAGCTTCAGTGCCCATGGTTTAAGTGATCACCTTAGAGAATAACAAACAAGCTTTTGACTAGATGGTAAGAGAGAAAACAATCAACCTACAGAGAAAGAATACTTTAATATGTGGTAGGAGGGGAAAACAGATCATCACCTAACAAGTAGAAAATTTGAGTAATTTCATCTGCAGTTTCCAACATTTTCAAGCTATAGATGAAATGCCAGAAGATCAGTGTTCTCAATGCAATACCATATTCTAGGGCAAGAATGAGACTTTGATAATGTGAATGCACTTTGATAGTGCAAATGAATTTAGCCCTGAAAAGTAAAATGGTTGTGTTTCTAAACCATAACTGGATGGCAGACAGACTCTGAGGAGAAGGAAAAAAAAAAAAAAAAAAAAAAATTAAAGCTTTTTTTTCCCCTTCAGAAGCCAATCTTTATTATGCTTTCATTAACAGTTAAAAAAACCAACAAAAAACCCACAACAAACAACACTACTTTGAAATAAAGAAATAGATTTGACAATTCTGAATACTACAGGGTATAGTTTTTACTTCCCCATTTTACTAACAGGCAACATAAAGAGTTTCTTTTGCTGCTGTTAGAGTTGTAAAAGGTTTGCTTTGAAAAGAACCAAACAGAATTATAAGCAAGAGGAGCCCAAGATTTTTTTTATCTTGCTAGCCCAGGTAAAAGGAAAGGTGTTTCTACATTTAAGCAACAAGATAGATGAAGAAAAGCACGTTTTCTCTTGTCAGCATGCACAGTATAACTTCATACCACAAATAAAAAACCCCAAACATCTGGAACTAGATCCAGTAGCGTCCATATCATAATACATACAAAAGGAAATTTCTGTCATGCAAAATACTGGACTGCTACCTGGAGTATAATTTTTATTCAAGCCTCCTAACCAGCAAGGAAATATTTTAGGATATGAGAAAGTCTGATTGTGCAATGGTTTCTTTTCATATCCAAATACATGCTATATTAACTACCCTTTGTCAGTTTGGTGCATCTGCCCAGATACCAACTTAAACAGTTCAGGTATCTGATCTGATTGTCCAGGCTCCACTTCTTGCCAACAGAAGGGAACAGACACTTCCATTAAATCAGTAGACCCACACCAAGAGTAGGTATTCACATTGTTGGATAGAGCAAACTGCTTTCTCAGTGTTAGTTTCTCTCTACTAAGTATGAGGTGGGTCTAGACAAGTAGCCGAGTTAAAAGAGTTGTTCTCCATTGCTAAGGCAGCATTCAGACCAGGAAAACAGCAGAACTGTGCTGATGACAAACTATGCCATTTTAAGCACTGCAAAGGGATGGGAGCCTGAAAGCAGTGAGAAAAAGAGAAGCAGTGATTCAGAGTTGTCAAAACATTAATATATCTCTTTCTTTATTGCACCTTTGAATAGTAAAGATCAGCACTGTGTACCTACTTTCCCCACATACTGTCATCTATCAACCCTGAGGATATTAGATTGGTACAACACTTCATAAGAGGAGTTAGAGAAAAATTACTTTGATAGCTATTCTAATGTCTATTCTACAATGATGACAACTCGGGAAGACTTGGCTTCAGATACCATAGGACTGCTAAGTAACACTAAGACACTTTAATCTGAAATCCTGAAGACAGCTAATATTTTAAAGCCTCACCTTTGAAATATTGCTGCTCAAAAGATGATTGCATGGCTTTTGATTCCAGACTTTCCTTAGTAGTCTTGCAGTTTGTCCCAGGAAATCCAGAACACCCTGAAACTTCAGAATTCTATCTGCCTTCTCAGTACATGTTCAGTGCCATGATGGCTCTTGATTTCTCTTATTTAGCACAAAAGCCTCAAGAGATCAGTTCCTGAATGATAGGTTCCTTAATATTTGGAGAATACTGCTTATAGGTAACCAGGTATCCTTATTTCTGTTCCTCAGTGGTTGAAAACCCATTTGCCTACTTTTGCTGACCAGTGTGAACATACACACCACAAACCAGGAAACAGACAGATAAATTCTTTTCCCAATTCTTTTAGCAAAGTTTTGGAATAAAGAGATTTTTATTCTGACTTGTTTTTCCCCCTCCCAGCAGGATGCTTTCCAGATGAGCTAATGTTCAGGGGAACAGGCAAGCCCTATGGACTAGCAATTAAATCTCAAGAGCTTGTCACAAAGAACTTTGAAAGTTTCAGAGCCACAGACTCCATTTCATAACTTACTGTCTAACTTCAGGCAATGCAGGCAAGAAAGTCTTCCTAGCAGACACATCATCTCTCCAGATTATAGAGTGAATCTTACTTTAGCTCCCAGTCAAACACAGGTTTTGACCTGTTGAGGATTCTTGACTTGCCTTTCCAGGAGGCTGTTTTATGATGCAGAAAAAAGGGAAAGTTCCTCAGCCACTGCAAATGCCCACTGCTGGTCCTGGCAAAGAAGCCAGCTCCAAATGCTAAACAGAAACTGTGGCACCTGAACCACTTGGAATTTCAGCTCATCATATTAAGGGAAACTAGTCTAACGGGAGCTTCAGAACACTAATTGCTTGCAAATTGCCAAGATATCAACAAATCATACATGGTATTAATGAATAGTCAGGGCAGGGAAAAAGTGAGGTAGGGGGAGGATGACAGAAACAATGAGTTTCTTGTGAATCAAAATAGAAACCCATATATCAAGACTCTGAATTCAAACCTAAATTGTTTAAGTTGCCTGTATCAAAGCAAAAGCATTACTGCATTTTCCTTTTTAGCAACCATTTACAAATCCAGCTCAGCTATTAACCGCCAGAAATAAGTAAAAAGATTACAACTTTCAATGCACCTAAGTAGATAGTTATTCCTGTTTCCCCGACAACCTGCCAGCGTTCATGACCCAACAAAATTCCCAAGTGAGTTGCTGATCAGACAGTTAATAATTCAGATATTTATTTTTTAGGCTGGTATTTGTCATTAGTGACAGAACCACCAACAAACAGCTCTTCATCTATTTCCTAAATAGGAGAAGTGTGAGGTACCACTGCTTTTGTTTAATTAGACAAATCTCTTCAGATGTCTTTGCTTGGAATCATAGTAAATTCAAAGGACAAGAGCTCTGCTCTCATCAAGACTATGCTTTGAACACAGAGTTATCATTAGTTGGTCTGTTCTATTTAAGTGCTACTTTATTTCAAACTGGGATGTGAAAATATTTAGTATAGAGGTATCAGCTAATTGGCATTGTTGCTGGGCTTTTTTCAACACAGATGTATCACTTCACTGACAGAGGACTTATTAAAAGCAGTGCAATGTTTCTTTTTGTGTAGTGTCTCCATTGAGCAGAGCAGATGAGATAACACATGAGGTTATACAGCACTCTTAAAGCCTTGACCAAGGAAGCCACCATTCATCCAGACTCTTCAAGGAGCATTTTCTTACTTTCCCCCCCAGTACTCCTGGGATACACCATGTTCTGCTCTTCCTCTTTTTAACCATTCTGAGTAAAAAGGAGATATTTTGCTACAGTGATGCTTATTCCTGCACATCCAAACTCGAATACCAGAGCAGCTGTGTGTGGGAGTCAAGGCTATGCAATAGTTGAACTAATGATGTCTTTGGCTCATAAAATTTCTACCCAACAGGACCAAATGTGCTTCACCACAATATGAACAAGAGGCAATTTCCTGGGTGCTCTTTGAATTCTGCAGCTTCTTCATAATCGAGTCCTTCATTAGCACCTTTTAAGCATCCCTTCGTATTTTCATTGCTTCACTGAAAGAAAATGATACTTCAGCTTTGCTTTATTTTCCAGCATTAATAGAAGTGGATATTCATTCCCTCACCCCCTCAAGATGAGGATCTTCTGTAAGGAAAACAAAAATGCTTTCACAATTCCAAGAAAAATCAAATCTGAAGTTTCAAAAATGGTAGTATCAGGAAGTTAAAACAGTCCAATGCTAGGAAGACCAGAAAATGAAGCGTTCTAAGAATGGTTTGGTGAGATTTTCCTCCTCAGGCTGAAGGAAATGCAAAGACTGGGGTGGCAGGAAGACTAAATGTACATGCTTGATTCTCCCTCACCCCCTCCAGTGCAGGACAACAGCTTATAATGGCAGGGATTGCTTCTGAATAAGTTTCTCTTACATGTTTGCTAGAACATTTTTCAGAAGACCCGAGCACGTACAGTTACATTTGTCGACCCTGCAATTAGAAAAGGCATTGCAACTATGACCATTAAAATCACTAACTAAAAGAGAAAAATCCAACACATAATTTGGCCATAGATCTTTAACTGCAATAATATTTGAATTCAGAGCAGTAGTTCTGGGGAGTGATTTGGGAGCTTAAAACCAGGCATTTACTGCCTTAAAGCATCCTGTGTGTTCTCTACCTGCTACTCTAGAAGCATCTCCCATTAATCACATATCCTACCTGTCCAGTTTCTGCTAATATCTCAGAGATCATGTTGTGTATTCCCCTAATGCCCCTGTTGAGGCACCTGAGTTGCTCCCTTTGTCTAGTCTGCCTGTATATTAAAAAAAAAAAAAAAAAAAAGAAAAAAGAGATAGGCAGCAAGGTATGCTATTCCATAAAGCCCAGGAGAGGTTTCAAGAGTCACTCAGTCTAAGAAATATGAAGAGGCAGACAAAATTGGTTTCAGTAATTTGGTACATTAGGAAAGTAGGGAATTTATTCAGGAAGGCATAATACTGTGCCAGTGATGAATGGCAATCACCCTGCATCACTGAACCAGAATACACAGCCCAAGTAGAAAGAAGTGTCAAAGCACCTCAGGTGGTGGGATACCATTAGGAGAGGAGTTAATGAGAAAAATCAGGATATGGAGAAACATCAGGAAAAATTAAGTTGAAAAAATTATAAGATATGAGGTTTGGCTACGCACTATCAGAAACTGACTTTGAGCCTAAGGAAATGTACTTTATCTCCTAGGTAGATGGCTAAGACTGAGCTCTAGAAGAAAGCCTCAAGTGCAGACAATTTAAAGAGCATGTAAAAGAACAGATTAAACCCAGGAACCTCTAAGTTTTCTGTATTGACAGGGAACTATGAGATACAGTTTAATGAATCAGTATGGCGCCATAAAAACCTACATTTTTTGAATTTTTTTTTTTAAAAACATTCAATTTAGTAATCAAGCCATATAAATTAATGCAGAAGCAGCACATAACAAAAACAGGACAAAGGACCAATTCTTGGAAGTGGTTTGGGTTTTAAGTTATTTACTAAAATAAACATATGCTAAAGCCTGCTTAATACTCCAGTAAAAAAACCAAACACAACCCCCCCACCAAATCCTTGAGAGGAGCCTAAAGAAGAAAAATAATTCAGCAATAGCTAAAGCTTTTGTAAAAATACTGGGGTTGGTTGGTTTGTTCTAGAAAAAGCACAAAGATGAGTTGGAGTGGTTTTATAGAGCTTTTTCCAAGTTTATTAACTGGGAGCCAGATACAGTAGCCACCGGGAACTGCATAAGACACAGTGTATGAAAAGGTGTCATGAGAAGATGTTTCAAACTCCCTCACAAAATCTATGTATTTCAATACAGGACATTTAAAGATAAACATGAACACAATCTCTGATTCTCTCTAGATTTCTGAATCTACCAGTCAGGGGTAGTACTGTTTCTGGCTACTTTTCTTTTAGATAAGACATGAAAGTGTTTTAAAAGATAAAAATCAAATTCATTATGTGTGAAAAATCAGAAGAAACAAAAAATGGTCCAGGAATGTCTAAAGAAACATTACCCATAATTGGGCAAAGTGCATTACCCATAATTTTCAATTATTTCCCTATTATTACCAATATAGCAATGCATAAGTTACAGAATCATTTCCATCTCCACAAGATCTCCATCTTTTCTTTCCTAAGCCATAAAAGTTACAGCAGTTTATTATTTGAATTTTCTCTTATGTCCAGGCTGGTTCTGGCTTCTCTTTCGGATCTCACAAGAGCACCATGATCTTCTACTCCCACAAGCACCTGGGTGCCATCCCTGCCAGGATGGGTCCTGCACTTTAAATAAAGAATTGTTTAAACTTAAAAGCACTGCAGGAACTAAATGCACACTTCTGTGTCCAGCCTCAACACTTTGTGGGAAGTAGAGCTCCACTAAATCTGTTTATAACACTGTAAACATTGACAAAAAAAAAAATAATAAAGGATGAATTTACTGCTAATATAACAACTCTCCCATGACAGCCTACATGCTTTGATGCTTCATCCCTACTTTCATATCCACCTATTTAGGAAGAGTGCTTGAAATTCTACATTAAGCCAACTTTTAAACCCTGCAGAAATTGTTTTATTGGTTGTCATTGTATTTTCCACAGAAAATCTGATACACACTTCAGAGATTAACCTGCTGTAGAACATATTGTCAATTGTTTCCCAAAGAGGAAGATAAATTACCATGATAAATGATATTTGCTGCTTCCTTCTTTATTTCCAGCTTTCTAACAGGCTCAATTTCAAAACCTAGTTTCCAGAAATAATCAGAGGTATTGTGTCAATGTCACCTTTTTGCCCCAGTGAAAGTTTGCAGAGTAGCAATCACTAAACCAATGCTAAAGAAGCAAAGACACCAAGTGGCTTGTTTTAGCTCCTGATCATTACAGCTGCTCACATCTGTACAGATATGACTCAATGACAAGTGAAGCACCACTGGACATCGTCCTAGAAAACACCCAGCCCCTACTTCACCAAACCTGCCCGCCAGATTAGTGGGGTAACTCATTTGTATGACAGCCATTGGAAGGACAGGTGACTGGGAAAATCAGTGACAAACTAAGACTAATCAGCAGAGTTCGGATAGTTTGTGTTAATATTTATAATTAAATATAAGTTTAATAAATATATCTACTAAAATAAATATGTTTATATTATAAATAAATATAAATGATAAAAAGATGTGTTCCCACAGTCTTTCAAAAAATAAAAAAGGAGATAAGACTTCAGGTTTATCCACTTTTCTTCTATTCCTTTGAAACTTCATAACAAATCTTTTGTGGCCAGTGGGCTTTTTCTTGGTTTTCCTGGGGCTTTTTTTTTGGGGGGTGGGAGGTGAGCAGAGCAGGGGAAATGCTGCTGCTTTTTCTGTTACGTTCTAACTTGCTGGCACCATTTCCTTCAGTCTCTGCTTACCTGCTTTTACCAAAGTTGGTTTGCCTAGTGTAAAACAGAGAACTTCAGAAAAATAAGGTAACCCTAGAACACAACAAACTGTTTGCTCAAGAATGTGTGAAAAACCCCAATCTTGCTGACCTCAGAGCCATATTAGAACTCACGGGCCTCACAGAATTTTCAGGGAGAGTCAGAGGCTTGTTCTTTGAAAATAGGCACAGAGATCGTTCACATTTGCAGAAGAAATTTCCAAAACTGTTAACACATTGTAGACTTACAACACAACAGCACTTACTACAGCCTGGCAAACAGTGAGATCATGCATTCAGTTAATCTTTTATAAGGAATATATGGAGAAATGAAATTGGTAAGAGCAAGAAAAAAAAAAAACACATCTACCATTTAATTCTTTATTTTTAGATCAGCAACACTTAGTTTTATGATCTCTAGAATCTATTTAAAAAAAAAATTATTCTAAAGAGAACAAAACCCCAAACCCCTGTATTCCTAAAAACAAAGTTAAAGGCCTACTGCAGATTGGTACTTTCATTTTTATTGTTTCTTGCATTGACTGCTTTTGGTTAACATCTTGAAGCCAACATTTTGCCTACACCATTTGAGTTTGCTCCTGAACACTTTTGGGGAGAAGGAGGAAGAGGTATTTACCTCATAAGAATCACACTACTTAGATAAAAATGCATTTTAAAGGAGTTAACCAAGGAAGTGTTGAAAAAAAATAATAATAAAAAGAATACATACAGCTCTAACACTTTATCACTTCATTGATTAAGTTAGTTATCAAAACCTATTTAAAATGAAATCTTACAGTACCTGCAAAAAATAAATAGCATTTCAAGTGTGAACAGTGTTGATGGAATACAGTAGGAAACTCTAAAGGTATCTAATTTTATTTCAAGCTAAAATACTAGCAACACTCCTTGAAACGTGCAGTAAATTGCTATGTTAATCAAGGTAAATCAAACCTTGCATAAGAATGCCTTTTGGAAATAAGTGAATAATTCCATTTTATTTTCTGTCTAAATTTTGAGGACATAATTGTTTGAAGACAGAGCATCAGAGCTTTTTATAAGGGGATGAATTAAATTCATTCTCTTTTTTTTTTTTTCAGAGAATAATTTAAAATAGTGTTAAATAACATGCATAAGAAAAAGCAGCTGAAGTCAGTGAACGTGGATATGTGATGAATGAGGCATTATTAATAATGGTGCTGTCACAGTTAATGATTTTACAGCTTACTAGAGGCACAGCCAGTTAAACTAGAATTACTTAGTAGCACAGTCTCAGCAACCTAGTGGTATTTTCATTTGCCACTCAGCTGCTGGAGAAAAATGCAAGACTTTTAATGACCTATGAAATCAACCAGTAAAACACTTTAGTTTAAGAGACAGGCTGACTAGTATCAAGGTTATGTATCATACATGCAAGAAGCTGTTCAGTCTACTATGGTACGCTGAACTCAGCCTGCAAAAGTACAGTGTCAGCCAGCAGATACTTACCAATAAAAGCTCTGTGAGGGAAATGAGGGTGTCTGAGGATAGCTTTAAAGTGGTTTATTGCTCTTAACTTCACAGAAAGCATAGTAGGGGGTGGAGAAAGGGAAGAGTTTTGCATTACTCTTCTTTAGCAACCCCACACAAAGTTTGGTTCCCAGCATAAATCAGTTCCTCCTTCCAACTACCAGCCTTTTTTGTCCAAGACATGTAAGGAAGTCCAGCCAGGACTCTTTGTGTCAGCAGCATCTGCATTTCTGGGCTAACTGCAACAATGTGTAGGTTGAAAGAGTCACCTGGGCTCCAAGTCTTGGACTTTAACCTACTAAGTATCCTGGATCTAATTCTTATGCCCAAATTAATCATAGGTAGGCATATATCTGAAGCCTGTGGCAGAGCACAAAGGACATTAATATTTTATAGGCCACTTCACAAATGACACCAAAGCAATAACTGTCTTCTGGAAATGAAGACTCAACAGCAACTACCAAGAGTTTAGATGAAACCCTGTTGTGAAGGTTTTGACACATGCCTACTCAGGATTTACTTACTTTTAGTAGTAAGTACTTTAGAAACCCCAGACTGAGCTGCTTACACACCACCCCCTTAGGCCAAAATCTCCATTTTGCTAAAATTGACAAATAACCTTCAGAATCATTCAGTCATTTTGAAGGAGAATGCGTCCCACATTCTACCCACACAACACATGATGATCCAGCACATAAATTTTACCGTTAAGTTCCTTAGACAATGAAGTTTATTTTCCAAGAGCCAATGCAGAATAATTATCTAGCTACATAATTTAATAATTATGCTTTCCAGATATTGATAGTGTTCCTCATTTTTATGTCTACTTCTTAAATATAAAGAACAATCCTGAGAACATCCACGATGTTTTGGTCAGGCATTTCTGATAACCCAACGATCACAATATACAAGCACTATAGGTTAAAAAAGTTTCAGAATTGTTTTTGAATAATTACAGTCAGGTCAACTGTACATTAATACAATGGGCAGTACAATTATCCTCTGATACTACAGCACAAGTAAAAGCTAGAGAGCAGACTGGATCACCTAGCTTTTCCTTCACACATGAATCCTATCAGATAACTTCCCTTGCTTGCTTGTATTTTACCTCCCTCAGCCTTTAAAAAAAAACAAACCTCAAACCATGTAAAAGAAATCAAGGAAGACATACCTTCCTGGGCTAGTCATAGTAATAGGAATTGCAATAGTTTATCAGACAGAGGCAGAGAGAAGATGATGAAAATTAACAAAGAAAGTATAAAATGGACAAGTGACAGAAATAGCCTTCTTAAAAGGAAATCTCACTTTAGGCAACTTATGTGTTTAGAGGTAAGCTTGGTCAATCAGTAGATAAGCACACATGAACTGAAGAGTTACTATCATCAGATATTTTGGGTGGGTATGAACTTCCAGCTAAAGCTGTGACACTTTGCAGAGGCCAAAAGAAATCTTGGAGAGAACGTTGGAGTCAATGACAAGAAAGAAGACTAAAAAAACCCTCCAGGTTAAAGCCCTTAAATCAAAGGGTGTTGATGATACTAACAACTCTGTCAAATTGCATAGTAATGTTGCACAAGAAACCACTGCAATATAAACTATGTATTTTTCCTTGTTGACCAACAGCTCTACCTTTCTCTGCATCTCATCGTTTGTCATCTTTTATAAAGACTCTGTCATCTTTCAAAAGGACAGAAGAGGATCTATAACCTAATTGAGTGGGGTCTGGACTGTGTAGAAAAGTTTTGTGAGCAGAGGTGCAAAATTAAGAACAAAAACATCTTAAATAGAGATATTTTGAGAAATAATGCAGAAGAAATAGAATTCAGTATAGTACATACATAAGAAATATACACATATACACACACACAGCATCTATCACGTTATTTGGCTGTTAAGCAGAGTCACAGCATCTATAAGCCAGCCTTCAAATTAAATCATATTTCTTATGTAGCATCTTAAAACCAGTTAATCCATGCTGACAGTTTGGGGTAGGGTTTTTTTGTTTGCTTTACTGATTCCTTCCTGAAGTTTCTCTACTCAGGAGAGTAGAGTTTCTCTATCTCAGTTAGAGAGATATTGTTAGAAAAGGCAAACAACAGGACTAGACTGTGTCAAGTCATCTATTTTCTTCATTTGTACAAGCAAAGAGTAAATGCATGCAGGGTGGCATAGGTTATGGGAAATGCAAAATATCATTCATAAGCCACACACTGAGATGATAAATACTAAAAGTAGTCAGAGCAATTGGATTTTGTACCACCCAGTATTTGGATTATATAGAAAGTGTCTCAGGTTCAGGAGTATGAGCCCCAAGATCCTAGTAACAAGTCTCACTAGAGAACAGTTAAGCCTGCCTCCCTCCCACCCTGGACATCCATTTAATTTCAAATGTCTTGCTATGAATGTGACCAAAGAAAGACCCCTGAAATATGGGGACTTTTTTTCCTAGGATGAAGGCAGGTTTTCTGAAGTTAAGCAAGCATTTTGACAGAGAAAATGTGTCATCATTACATGCTTTGCTATTGCAATGTGGCACTAAGAAGGTTAAGAGTAAGAATCAGGGATGGAAACAAAGGGAACCTTGTGGTTGGTGCCTACTACAGGCCACTTGATCAAGGGGAGCTCATTGACGAGGCCACCTTACTCCAGCTCCAGGAGTCATCGTGCTCACAGGCTCTCATCCTACCAGGGGATTTCAGCCACCGCAGTATGTGTTGAAAAGGTTGCACAGCAAGCTGTAGGCAATGCAGGAGACTCCTGGAGTGCCTAGATGACAACTTCTTAAGGCAGGAAACAGACACCCCTACCTGAGGGGATGCAATACTAGACCTGATGGTCACAAGTGCTAGTGAACTCATCAGGGACATCAAGATAGGAGGCAGCCTGGGCTGCAGTGATCATGCATCAGTGCAGTTTACCATCCTAAGAGGTATGAAGGAGATGAAGAGCAAAGTCAGGACCCTAAATTTTAGGAAAGTAAACCTCCAACACTTCAAGGAGTTGGTCAGTTAAGACTCCCTGGGAAACAGTCCTTAGGGACAAAGCAGAGCTGGCAGATCTTTAAGGATACTTAGAGCATAAGAACTCTTGATTCTCAGCTATAGGAAATCAGGTAGGGAAGGAAAGTGACCAGCATGGCTGAGTCAAAACCTGCGGGTCAAACTAAAAGACAAGACTGCACATGCAGTGGAAGGAGGGACACATATCCTGGGGAGAATACAGGGACATTGCCCAGTAGCACAGGGACAGGGTAAGAAAGGCCAAGGCACGGCTGGAGCTGAACTTGACAAGAGATGCAAAGAAAAACAAGGGCTTCTATAGGTACCTAAACTAGAGGAAGAAGGTCAAAGAAGGCATACCCTCCCTGAGGAACAGCAATGGTAAGTAACAGACAAGGCGGCAGCTGAGGTCGTGAACAACTTTTTTTGTCTCAGTTTTCAACGGCAACTTCTCTTCTCACAGCTCAAGTGGATGGCCTGCGAGACAGGGACCAGCAAGGCAAAGTCCCTCCCACAGTCAGTGAGGACAAGATTCACAAATACCTGAAGAACCTTAACTTATCAAGTCCATGGGACCTGCTGAGAGTGCTGAAGGAACTGGCTGATGCAGTTGCAAAACCACTGTCCATAATATTCCAAAAGTCATGGCAGTTAGGTGAGGTCCCTGGTGACTGGAAGAAAGGAAACATCACACCCATTTTTATAAAAAGGGTAGAAAGGAGGACCCTGGGAGCTACCAACCTGTCAGAGCCTCACCTCTGTGCCTGGGAAGATCATGGAACAGATCCTCCTCCTAGAAGATATGCTAAGGTGCATGGAGGACAGGGAAGGTGATTCAAGAGACCCAGCGCAGCTTTACCGGGGGCAAGTCCTGCCTGACCAATCTGGTGGCTTCCTACAATGAAGTAACTGCATCAGTGAACAAGGAAAGAGCTGTGAACATCATCTATCTTGACATCACCAAGGCCTTTGACACTGTTGCCCACAACATCCTCCTTTCTAAGCTGGAGAAATACAGGTTCCATGGGTGGACCATTCAGTGGATAAGAAATGGTCTGGATGGTCGCACCCAGAGAGTAGTGGTCAATGGTTCAATGTCTAGAGGGGAATGTGTGACAAATGCTGCTCCTCAAGGCTCCATACTGGGACCAATGTTAATAGCTTCATTAATGACATAGACAGTGGCACTGACTGCACCCTCAGCAAGTTTGCTGACAATACCAAGCTGGGTGGTGCAGTTGATATGCCAGAAGGAAGGGATGTCATCCAGAGGGACCTGGACAGGGCGGGTCAGGTGAGCCTCATGAGGTTCAACAAGGCAAAGTGCAGGGTCCTGCACCTGGGCCAGGGTAACCACCATTATCAATATAGGATGGGAGAGGACAGGCTAGAGAGCAGTCCTTTAGAAAAAGGCTTAGGGGTACTAGTAAACGAAAAGCTGGACAAGAGGCACCAATGTGCAATCACAGCCCAGAACACCAACCAGATCCTGGGCTGCATCAAAACAAGCATGGCCAGTAGATCAAGAGAGGGGATCCTGCCCTGGTGAGACCTCACCTGGAGTACTGTGTCCAGCTCCAGAGCCCCCAGCACAAGAAGGACATGGACCTGTTGCAGCATGTCCAGAGGAGGGTCAAAAAAATAATGATTAGAGGGCTGGAGCACCTCTCATATGAGGACGAGCTGAGGGAGTTGGGGTTGTTCAGCCTGGAGAGAAGGAGGCTCCAGGGCGACTTTACAGTACCTGAAAGGGGACTATAAGAAAGCAGGGGAGGGTTTATTCACAAGGGCCTGCAGTGACAGGGGTAATGGCTTTAAGCTAGAAAAGGGTAGATTTAGGTTAGACATCAGGAAAAACTTCTTTAATCTGAGGGCTATAGACCACTGGAATGGGCTGCCCAGAGAGGCAGTGGAAGCCCCATCCCTGCAGACATTCAAGGCCAGGCTTGATGAGACTCTGAGCAGCCTGACCTAGTTGGAGATGTCCCTGCTTATTGCAGGAGGGTTGGACTAGATGACCTTTAGAGGTCCTTTCCAATCCATTCTGTGATTCTATATGGATTCAGTACTTGCTTTGAGTGACAGCCGAGAGCTCCTTGCAAACTTGTTGATGCTCACTGCAATTAACTATTGCAAAAAGTGGTAAATAAAAAGAAAAAAGTATTTTAAAGCTTCAGCCCTCATGCAGAGTTGTTATTATTTTTGCTCAATGGAATAAGATTCTTAGGTCCTTGATTAAAAAACTTTGCATGTGACACTGCGGAAGCTCATTCAGCATCTAACATCTATTTCCAGCATTTGAACAAAGGGGTCAAAACATTGAAGTGTACTTGTACTTTGAAATGTGGCTATAGAAGTGGTATCATTATGCTCTATGTTCATTGTATCTCAATGACCAAATGTGCTCAATTTACATGTAAAAAATATTTTTTTTTATCTAACTTCCAGCAAAGTAAACTGAACAAGGGAGGCTGTTATGTAAATGTGCACTATACTCAGCAGTGGCACAATAGCATTACAACAGGCACACTGGAAAAATAAGTATGTAAAAGAAAATGGTTATTAATTTTGGAAAATAATCACAAGCAGCATGCTGTCAAGATTATCATGACCTTGCGTAAAGAATGACAGAATATTTTGCAATAGCCTGCTTTTGTTTTCAGTGTTTTGTGATAAAAACCCCTGAACATAACATTCTTGCTTTAGCAAGAGAGTTGATATTGCCCCAAAACATTTCACCAACTACAATGACTGCATTTGCCTTCAAAAAAATTCACAGCACTGCTATCTGTTATGAGACAGGCAGAGAGACAAGCACTGGAACAGAGACTGATAAACACCAAGAGAATGGAGATCTGACTTCTTGGAGGAAAATGGTGCCTGGAAGCTTGAGAAAAAGTAAGAAAAAATGCTCGTAATGCAGTGATAGGTGAAAACAGTGATGATTATTGCTAGGGGTTTTGGTAATATGTTAGTTTGCTTTAACAAACCTAATAATTGCATTCATCTAGTGATGTGAGATTTGCAGTTTGCTTTGGACAAAAAGGAATCTATGAACACCAAGTAATTTATAGCAGTGCCAAAAGAAATCCACTAGTTAAAAATTCCTTTCCAATTACAGTGCTGATTTATTTAATTGATATTACATCTTTCAGTCACTTACTGGGAAACTTATCATAAAAAAAGAAAAAAGAAGAATCCGTGGGATGTAGATCAAACTGTGGGACCAACCCAAACATTTCTTCTTAAGTGGCAGCCATGTACATGATGACAGCCCCTTAATTAAGGACACGTAACAGTGACCATAAGAATTCTTCCTGCCCTGCTAAATCCTGCGATAGAACACTGGAACAGGCTGCCCAGGGAGGTGGTTGAGGCCCCATCCCTGCAGACATTCAAGGTGGGGCTTG
>JANHGN010076194.1:0-22093 GCA_024605025.1 Megaceryle maxima | reverse complement strand
TAAGTAAGACGTGGCTGTGTAGCTTTAACCAATTATTAGTGATAATTAGGCGTATGGACAGAGCATGTAGCCAATAGTAATGTAAGGTAGCTCATGTACTGATATAGAAAAGATATATAAGGTGTGTGTGTGCTTGAATATAGGTCTTCAACTTTGATCATATATTGGTCTGTGTTGAGTCCATTCTGTAATCTCCCACATATTATCATTTGTATTGCTCATATTTTGGCCATGAATATGTTGGCTAAGAATGAAGACAAGATCCTACAGACAAAATCAATCCTTAACTCTCATTGATACAAAATAGATGGGAACAATAGTACATGTTTCTAAAGAATAAATAAAGTTGTCAGAAAGCACTCAATTTAACATGCTTTTATTGCATTAAAAAGTCCCATCTACAGATTTTGCTCAAAACCAGCTCGACATGCTTTACATAGAAGGGTCCTCTGCAGCAATTTAGAGCAATTTATATTTCATTTATATTATATTTGAACAGAGTTCCTTCTGTTCAGCAACATCATCTATTGATACTGTCTTTAATAAGAGGGACGGGGAGAAAAATGTAGTATGTTTGGATGCAACCTAAAAACTAAGATGAGAAAAAGTTCTGGCAAAATCTATGATGGAAATGGATAAATAAAAATAAGAGTAAATAATTTTCACACAAAATTTTCAGTAAATCTTGTAGACTTAACTTTAAAAATTAAATTAATCTGGTAAAAATGTTGGAAATTTGATTTTTTTATTTTTAATGAATTTAGAAATGTGTCATGGTAAGAACAAATGCCAGTTCTTTGGTGTATTTTTATTTTAATCTGATTCATTAATTTATCTTCTGCATTTCCAATTGGCATAGATGAGATTACATTTTCATGGCTAGAGGGATAATGAAATTTACAATAGGAACATTGGGTTGGTCATAGAATATGAGGAGTGAAAAAACATGCAGATTTCTGGAGTGCAGAGAAATTAAAATACCAAATATCTTTAAACAAGAACTGAATATTATTTCACACCCACCCTGAAGTACACCTTAGTTGGAGGAGACCAACACTATTCATACTATTACTTGTTTTTTAAAGAAAGTGGGTGGAAGCATTTCACTAGGCAACGAATCGAGCCTTGTTCCTGAATCAAATTGTGTCCAGAGGACATATAAACTATTCAAGGTGGTTAGGCTGGGGAAAGTCTCATTTTTGATCCCCAACTAGACTTAGCCCTCTGAACAAAGTGCAGAACTGCACCACTGTCTTCAGAGTGGGTGCTTCCAGATCTTCACAGATGTAGGCATATGGGAAATGTTCTCACTAAAAAAACCAAAAAAACCAAAAAACCAAACCAAACCAACCAACCAACCAACCAAACAAAAAAAAACCACAAAAAACCCCACATAAAAACAACCAACCAACCAAAAACCAAACAAAAAACCCAACCCTAAAAAAATTTAAAATGTTCATGCAGGTTCAGGTGTTCAGGTAGTGCTGATCAGAGTTTGGATTTAGGCACCTTGTTTTACATAAACTCTGTATTAAAGAACTTTGTTTGAATCAAGTCCTTACCCACTAGCACCAAGTCTTGTGACTGTAGCTGAGCAGGAAGATGAGTGCTGCCTTTCAGCTGACGTCCTCAGTACACAGATGACATCTACACAGTAAGTACAAGCTGTAGTGGGATAAAAGAATAGGGAGACTTTTTAGTCTCTGATCTGAATTTAAGATCTCAGGGTAAATTTGCAAGGATTTAGCTGTGAAAATATGTCTCATGTAAAGTTGTTCAGTGAGGAGCATGGAGCTGGGCCTTGAACAGTGTTACCAGAATTTTAACATGGCCACGTACAAAACACAAAGTAGATGGGTTTACCTTCCTAAGCCAATGATTACCTGAAAAATTCATTCATTAATACCTGAATATTTTTTAAAAAGTAATTTCTATACATAGGGAAAGGACAAGGAGATTAATGCAATGTATAGAATGAAAACTATGTAGCAGTTTCCACTGTATCTTTATTTTCATATTTGCATAGTGGTAATTTTTTTCTTCTTAAGTTTGACAGTAACTATGGATTGGCACAAGCTAATTTACCAAAGGCTCATGTAACTTTGGTTGTTTACAGCATTTAAAATTGAATGACAGCATATTTAGCCTTTTTCTGTAAAACAAAATTTTTTTTCTGATACAAAATTTCTGAGTGGGAAACACTCCAAGAAAAGATATTAGATATATCTGGTTTACAGAAGTCTCTTGTTTGAGAATACTCACATAAGAATGAAAATTTAGATAGATATAGATGTTATATAGATAATCTGGTTAGGTTTCTCTTTCAAAATGCAAGCTGAAAATAGTTCCATGGATCTTTCATATTAAAGTTTAATTCCATCTCTTTTAAAGGTAAAGATACCCCATCAGTCTGCTAAAATATTCTGATTTCTCTGATGTTTTGTTCATCATTATTCTATAGGAAAGCCTTCCACTGTCAGATACCAATACCATATTCATCTGTGCTGTGTATCACTATGGTAGTTGTGCCTGGAGCCTGAAAGCTCGAGAAATGAGACAGGAAAAAGGTATGAACTATGAAAAAGACTTGCAAATTCTTCAGTCCATAATGATAGGGACCTCAGTGAAGAAGGGTTTGCTCTCTGTAAGACCCCACTGGCAGTCTTAATTATGTTCTCACAAATATTGTGGCACTGCATAATTACCACGGCTTTGATTTTTCAATATTATATTGCTCTTCCTAGATCTTACCTATGTATACAACAGCAAATGCTGGTCAAATGAGCCTAACTTCACAACTCCATGGATGTCAGACTAAGTCACATAGCCCAGGAGCAAGGAAAAATTGTCTAGGACAGTATATGATTTGATGTTGGAAGAAATTAGATCTTTCAACTTTCTTTTGGTTCCGGTATCGTTAGTCTTTTCTGATGGGCAGGATTTGCCAAGTCCTTCTGGCAATGTACTACTGAAATTTTTTCTATGTTCCTTCTTTGCTTCATTTTCAAATATCACACAGCTATTGTTCTCATTTGTACTGTTTTTTTGCAACTTGTTGTTTCTCTAGTTTGACATTTTTTGCATGTATGGTAGTCATGGCTCTAATACAAAGAGTGAATGGTGTGGTTCTACTTCCAGTCTGTGGTATTCTGTTCTCCCTAATGATTCTGACCATTGCAGCATATCTTTCATGTGTAAAACTTTCACTCTCAGCATCAAGAACACACCGTGGACTATTTCCTGGTTCAATATTTCCTTGTTGAAAATGATGTCTGGCATGCATACAATCTAGACAAAGGTGGGAAATGGAAGAGAAGGAAGGAAATCATAAAGTAACCAATGCTTGAAAAATTTGCAGAAGTCTGCATTCTTTTTATACCACACATAGAAAATATGAGATATGAGTTCCTTGACTTCATTGCTTTATTGGTACCTCTGACAACAATAACCACAGAAACCTCAGAAAATAAATGGTAAGTTTAGAATTGCTATGAATATAGGTTGGGGAAAAAAAAAAAACCAGCCTGTGGAGATACAGCTGTATATGGGTGTGTATAGTCATGTTGGAAAGATACTTCAGTCTTAATTTTTTTACTAGACTATGTGTCCCTTACCATAATGGTATGTAAGGAAAACTTTAATTGAAAGACAATCTTGGTGAAAACTGCTCTTTCTCCTACAGAGTGACTCCCCTGAGACCTGGGGCTTATTTGAGAGTTTTAAATTCCAGATGAAGAATATTTTACTTTGACCTACTAGAGCACTGTGCTGAGAAGAATTGCCTTCTGTTACTATATTTCACATAAAGCAGGTCAGTATTTTAACTTAGCAGGACTGATTTAAGAGTTTTTGTTTTAATAAACTATCAACACACTAAACTATTATTGTTACTACTACTATACTAGTGACAGCTGCCTTTGACTTCACCCAAATAAAACTTATGTGGGGAAGAAAGATCTCTGCCTGTTCAGGGATTGAAGGATTTTGCTTCTTTTATTAAAAAGTCACTTACAGAGAGCTGTAAATGTACATATAATTTTACATATGTGGTATAAAATAGATTTCTTGCCATGAAGTGCTTATAGCCTAAAATAGGAAATAGCTAAATGAGGACCACACTTAGGAGAACAATTTGTACAGAGTGTGCTGTAAGGAATAAGAATGAGATTGATTGGAAGGGAAAATTGTTAGAAGAACTAATTCTTCTTGAAGACCCTATCTTATGGAAGATGTAAATGGTGATACAGATTTGGAGACCAAATAGGTGCACAATCTGACCAGTGATGCATACTTCTCTCTGAGTTAAAGGGAGAATAAAAGTGGATACAGGGGAACGATACAGAAGGAGTGCAAATAAAAGAGCTGGTAAGACAACAGGCAATGAGAATGGCACACCTTGTGGTTTCAGTCAGGGTCGTTTTACATTGTTTTGTGCCCATGATAACTAAATTTAGGGGGTTTTACTGTATTAACTGGGCAAGTGTCAAATCATTTTTCCAGCTTGACACAGGAAAATGAGGTGAAAGTGTTCCTTACAATGTCAGCACTGCTAATTACTGTAGCAGACAATTTCTTTCAATCAGTATGACTTAGTTTTTCCAAAAACCTTGTATCACAATCATTCTAACCATGGGAGTGTGTCTTCCTCCTGGCTGGCCTTTCCTTTAGAACCCATTGTTGAAACTCTTCTTTAATGAGGCTAAAGCCAGAAAATCAGAGTGCAACCTTTACTCCTTCAATCCAAATTATATACATTCTAGCACCTCTTCTAACCCTTGTTCCTATCAGTCATCCTGTCTTTGGGTGCATAATAATGATCCCTGAAGGATGCAGCATGTCAAGAGCACTTTATTTTCACAGGAAATGTTGTCATGTTGCCCAAATTCTAGTGCACATATTGACACCTTATTCTGCAAATGCCTTGTGCTCATTCTGGAGGTCCTGCAAAGGGACTTCATGAGCTGTGTTCACATATGGCATTCAGCTGTGGCTGTACTGTAGAGGTGTCTCTAACTTAAGCAGTCAGCACTGTGTTGGGCTGTCTGCAATCGTTACTATCCAAGCATTAATCTGTACATCGCATATGAGACAGCTAAATGTAGGCCCCTTATGTGGTCCACAAAGTAGCACAGACATTTTCCCAGGAGCTGAGAGTGGGTCTCTGGAGGAGTATGACTCTTTCTAGGTACTGTGACTGTAGTTGAACCCCAAATGCAGATAGCCTGTTGGCATGATTACTCTGCAACAATCAGACAACTGATGGCTTTCTTTTCTGCCTGTTTGTAACAACTTGCTGTGCAATTAATAAGTTGTTTTTGCTATACTTTATTGGTGTTATTACTTTTTTATGAACTTATGAATGAGATATTTACTGTCAGTGTAGAAGATTTAACATTCTTACATGCCTAATCTGGTAGAAAATGTTAGCTTTAAACAAAAAAGGAAAAAAAGTGCTTATTCATGTAGATGGAACATAAGAAAGTTATTTGGAATATTAGTCTAGACATTTTTGCAAATTGTTAAAGAAACATACAAGTGAAAATATTGACTTTGGAATGCAAATGCTCTTTGGAGAAAGTTAACTTGGAAATTATCTCAAGGAAAAAACCTGCAGTCTGCAAACACAGATAACAACTTTTATTCATTTAACCCATTCAAGCAATACTTTTTAGCTACAGTACAAAGTTAAGAATGGTAATCAGGAAAGGGATGTATATAACTTGTTTTCCTACTTAAATTCATATTCAAGACACTCTGTTTCCCTTTTCCTTTTTGGAAGCAATAGTTAGACACAGCGTCCAAAGCCATATTTTAGTTTCATTTTTCAGACTCACAACTTGACATTTAAAATAAGAGCCTGACAAAATTCTATGAGATTCCATCACTGATTTCAAATATTTAAGCTCTCTGAATCAAGCTTTTTGGGTTTTGTAAAAACACTATTGCAGGAGATTAATTTTTTAACTATTAAGTACAATTGTTTTTCTGAGAAGCCAGAATGAAAAATAAAGGTTGCTAATTTTATGGGAACTGATAATAAATTAATATAATTTTCCAAGTACAGAAACTTTGAGGCATTTTATTCCCTGGCATCTGATTTGTGGTTTTAAATTAGCTTTGCCTAGCAAAACCAAGTTATTAAACAAAGAGAAACAATTTTTTAAAATGACAGACATGTACTGTTTAACCTGTCTGTATTTCCCACTAGCAAGTAAATACTGTTATAGAGAATTACTGTTTACATAGCCAACTTCAAAACAAAAACATTCTCCTGCAAAACTGTCGGGGACATGAGTTACTGAGAAATCACTGGCTATGACTTGAAAACACACAGACACAGAGTCTGGTTTTTCTTATAGCAATTTGAATTACCTTTATTTTATTCCTTTTGTGTCCAATGTCTATCAGATAACACACCATGGTGTTTCTCTAGTTTCCTCTCTAGTTGTTAGTCAACCAAAACACCTTCAAAAACTACTATCTTAACGCTTGTGTGGTTTGCAGGGTCTTCATACAAACTGCTGGACTACACAAACTAAGTCACAAAGTGAATTCTGCTTTGGAAAATTGGTAGAATTATTAACTCAGCAGTGACTGTCAAAGCAAATATCAGAGCCATCCTATCAAAGTAATTGCATGCAGTAGGCAGTCCTCAAATCTAATTCTGATGGCAAGGCTACTCAAATTGTCCAAAATATTCAGATGCTAAAGGGTTACAGGCTGTGCTGTACTAGAAGAACTTGATCTCTTATCCAGATACTAATTCTGGAGACACTAAGGCCAAACTGGAGCAGAAAATAAAACAGACACCAGCAATTCATGTGCACCCATGTTTGCATTAAGGTAATACACATTATACTGGTGGTAACATGAGCTCAAATAATGAATTTGTCTGTGAACTGGGCGATTTTAATACATTTGGAAAAGATACTGGTGTATATTATAAGCACTGAAGAATTTGACATAAAGATCTGCTTTCTTATTGGTTGTGATAGGCATAGAAGCCATATGTCACTGCTGTTTTAACTTTGAAAGAAACTGAAGCAAGAGTGTGAGTCCGCAACAGTTGCAGGCACATTGAATTATATACAGACAGTAGAGGCATAAGACAATAGCTACTTAGGCAATCCTCAGGAAGATAAAATCCCTTTCCTGTATGCATAACTGTCATCTGTAAGCTTACAAATAACAAAGACTTGATAAACTGTAGCTGAAGGAGAGGTGGGTATGGTGGCAAATTCCTGCCTGGCACAGCAGGTACATCTCCTCAAAAACAACCCCACGGTCCCAAGTTCTCCTGTGTAAGAGGTCTACAAGTGCCATCAAACAATAAGAAGGATGATGGTTCATCTAGCTTCTCTGTTCTTACCTTTGTGAAGAAGTGTGTCAGGAGAAGTCCATCTTTTGCTGATTGAATACACAGACATCACTGAAACCAAGGCACCCACAGGATAACACAAATGGGAGATGGACAGCTACAGATAGGACTTTGCATTCATATTGTGTAAAGAATTTCTTTACTGATTCACTAGTGCTTTATGTTAATTTAATGTCTTCACTGAATCAAAACTGGTTTCGTGGTAAACTTGCCCCAGATGGAAAGGGAAAAAAATATCCTATTTTAGTAATAAGATTATTGCTTCTATACCAGGCAAGCTTTTCTTTATCAAACAAAGAATAATTGCCACAGGAAGGCAAGAAATCTGAGAATAGCACTCTAACACACAAAATTTTTCAAAGTAAAACCACTTTTAGAACAGTTTTAGTAAACAAATACAGTTGTTATAATTTTAACTAGATTTAGTTGTTTGGTTTTTTTTCCTAAAAGTTTCTGATCTTTCAGCAAGTATAGTAATAATATACTTGAAGCATTCTGTGACATTTTAAAATAGTTTTTAAAAGTTTTCTAGCAGTAATTAAAGCAACTACAATTCCAGTACTTTCGCTACAATCTCTTAATGTTATCTCTGAAGTTTTGTTTCTGGAACCATGGATAAATCATTACTTTTTAGAAAAACTAGACAACTAATGATCATTCACTAAAACATTTTGAAAGATCCGAAAATGTAAGATAGCTTGAAATTACTTCATACACAGAGACTTTTTCTGTTAAAGACATTGCAATATGAAAAGCATGTACAATTTCATAGAATCATAGAATGCAATGGGTTGTAAGGGACCTCTAAAGGTCATCTATTCCAATCCCCCTGCAGGAAGCAGAGACATCCTCAGTGATATCAGGTTGATGAGTGGCTTATCAAGCCTGAACTTGAATGTCTCCAGGGATGGAGCCTCCACCACCTCCCTGGGCAACCTGTTCCAGTGTTCCATTACCCTCATAGTAAAGAACTTCTTCCTAACATCCAATATAAATCTACCCTTCCCTAGTTTAAAACCATTGCCCTTGTAAATAGACCATCCCCAGCTTTCTTGTAGCCCCCCTTCAGATACTGGCAGGCCACTATAAGGTAGTGTCATGTTCTAAGCATCTGCAAAATTTCAGACCATGACTCATCAATTTATAGTTAATTCTAGCAGCTAAATTCCTACTAGATTCTGCTCACAAGGATTAAACAAGGCTCTTTCTAGCATAGAAATTCTGCAAAGTTCTGCCAAAAGCAATTTTTGGCTAACTTCTCTGAGACTGCAGTTGACACATGGAGTCATCACATGGAAGAAGAAGACACTGCATAATTCAAACCCTAAAGGCACAAGAGTTACAACCATGATTGCAATGTGGAGGGGACCTCAGAAAATGGAGACTTTGAGCTAGGGAAGTAAACAGAGAAATTAACTGAGATAAACTAAGAATAGATGGGACTCTGAGTAGCTAACTGAGAAGTCTGTGGCAGAGATTGTGTGCAGCAGTAGTAAGACATGTTTGATATAATCAACTGGAACGTTGAAATGAGCAGGAACAGGATGATCAGAGATTTGTTGTAGATTCTGGAGGAGAAGGTAAGGATTGGGATTCAGAGGTCCCGAGGGAACAAAGTGAGAATGATTGATGTGATACGGAAGGAGAGAAAAGAGTCAGATAATGAAGAACTAAGATTTATGGAAGAAAATGAGGTACAGATAGATGGTAGAAATAGAGAGACTGGCTGGTCAGGGAGGCCAGATTTGAGAGATAAGAAAAGTGAAGTGCCATTATGGGGTGAGGACTGGGAAGGAAATAAGGAAAGGGTGGAATTTTATTTTCGCTTGCAGTACTGAAAGAATACTTTTCAAAAGGCACCAGAAGTATTCTGTGGTGCGTGGGTTGACCTTGGCTGGCTGCCAGATGCCCATCCAGCTGTGCTCTCATGACCCCTTCTCAACAGGACTGGAGGAGAAATTAGGATGAAAAGCTTGTAGGTCAAGAAAATGACAAGAATACCACTAACAAACTACTGTCACAGGCAAAATAAATTCAAAATGGGGAAAAATAATTTAATTCACTACAAATTAAAATATATTTAGATAGTGAGAAACTAATACAAATTAAAACAACACCTTTCTCCCCTTTCTTCTACCCAGGCTTAATGGCACTCCTTTGTTCCTGTCTCCTGTACCTCCTGAAGAAGTCTCTTCTCTGTTAACCCTTCTCCATGCCCAAGGGGGAAGAGAAAGGGAATAAGGGAGAGAGAATTAGTGATTACAAAAGAAAACTAGAAGAGCTTTAATGAAAATTAAAATAATAATAAAAATTGAATATATACAAAACCACTATTGAACCCAATCCCCCTGATGGTAATTATGTCACTGTCACCACTGATGCTGTGGAGCAGGTACTGAGAGAGCCCCAGACTAGGCCTCACAGCAGACAGGAACTGTGTTCAGGAGCTGGATTCTGGTACCAGATTCAGGAACATGCAGATTGGGATCAAAGGCAGAATGGACAGAGTCCTGCTCAAATGCTTCAAGGAAGAAATGAAAAGAGGACCCAAGCCAAGGCAAGCTGTCAAATTAGTCCAAGAGAGCAAAGAGAGAGGAAAGAAACAAGAGACCCTCCAGATCCCTCAGCTTTATACCAAATATGACATCTATGGGATGGAATACCTCATTGGTCAGTTTAGGGTCACCTGCCCTATCCACCACTCCCTGCAGGTGTGGCCATTCACTTTCTACACCCCATAATGTGGTACACAAGATCTATCAGTGGCCTTGGTCTGCATACCAATCATGGGTAGTAACTCTAAAAGTTGGGTGTTATCACTGCGAGAATCAGCCACTGCCTGTGAAAACAGGCTGCTAACTTCAGAAAGTGCAGGGAGTTAGAAGAACTTAGAAGAAAAGTAAAATCATGAACAAAATTAGCTCTATTCTCACTCAAACCAGAACAACAGTTAATAATACAATTTGGAGAACAAACTGTTTTGCAGCTTAAAGCAAAGGTGGCATGTCCGGACTTCTTGGGGTTGCAGATGTGCTGCCAGAGGTGTATGAGTACCTGGAAGAGAATTCAGGGCTAGCAGCTCTGCTGGGGGACCAATCACTAGATGGTTTCAATTTTTAATGCAGGCTATGTTCTAGAGATACTAAAGCAATTTTTGAGAATAGCCTGTATTGAAGTCTACCATAAAAGTGTCAGGTCCAGATTTCTTCGGGCTATTAGTAGGCTACCAGGGTTAGATAAGGGCCAGAAAGAGAATTCAGGGCTAGCACCTTTTGTGAGGGATCCCTAGATGTTTTCAATTTTTAGTGTCAGCTCTTCAATAGAATAAAACCAGGACTTCTTTAGAACATCCTTTTTTGCAGCCTAAAGGAAAGGTAGCAGGTCCGGATATCTTCTGGCTCTGAATGGGCTGCCAGGGGTAGGTGAGGGCCAGCAAGAGAATTCAGGGCTAACAGCTTTCTTGTGGGAGCAATCCCTATACATTTTCAATTTTGAATGTACCCTCTGTACCAGACTTAATAAAGCACTTTTTTTAGGACATCCTTTTTTTTGCAGCCTGAAGGAAAGGTGACAGATACAGATTTCTTGTGGTTGTGAATAGGCTGCCAGGGGTAGGTGAGGGCCAGTAAAAAAAAAATCAAAACGGGTATGGCAGCTTTCTTGGAGGAGCAATACCTAGATGTTTTCAATTTTTAGTGTCGGCTCATTGCAGGCCTAATAATGCACATTTCAGAACAACCTGGTTTGTAGCTGAAAGAAATATATCCTTGTCACAGACACTGCAAAAAAGAAAAATTATAACATTGTAGCCATTCCTAATGAAAAAAAGAGAAGGAGGACCAATGGATGAGTGGCCTCCTGAGGTGATGTTTAAGCCCCACAAGCAAAAATCTTTGAGAACGATTTTAGAAAACTCTGGGAGTCAAGATATCAATTATTGGTATATTTGGTATAAATGGGTACAACAGTGGAAAAACTCTAATAAAAATTAAAAGAAGCACATTTCCCTTGGTTCCCAAAGCCAAGGAAACTGGGCTTCTTTCCAAGTGTGTTGGCATGTATCCAATGCATTTGGATCACATCCCAAACCCAAGAGCTGGCCCTGGTGCACCTGCTGGAGTCCCTTCAGTAACTCCAACAATGAGACATGAACCTTGGAAACAAGGTGACATAGTAAGCTGGCAGTCTAAAATGCCTTGCTTGCAGGATGATTCTGAAAAATGTGCTCAGTTGTTGTTGGGAATTGTCACTGATTATACTCCTAATTGGAATGATATGAAGACTCCGATTATTTACTGCAGAAGAGAGTGAAAAAATATTCCAAAAAGAATTGCTCAAAGGTCAAGGATTAAATCCCTGGCCTGAACAAAATCCAGAATGGGATTTAACAATGACCAAGGGTACCAGAGCCCACCGGGATGCTGTTCAACAACTAATACAGGCTGTCTGACAGACTGGTGAGTGGATGACTAATTGGTTGAAAGTTTTAGAATGGCCTGATGAGCACCCAAGTGATTATTTGGGATGATGAAAAGCTACCCTTTTAAAATATGAAGGTATGACTCATGACAACTTCCAAGGACCACTATCCATTAGTGTTTTTGTAGATCGATCTTCTCTGGCTATAAGTAAATACTTTAAAAAACATATGCCAGGATGGCAAGGTAAAGCATTAAATAAGATCTTAAGTATTACTACCTTTGTTTTTGATGGTAGAAATGTAAAGAAACAAAAACAGGAAGCTGAGAAGTTAAGATGAAAGAAAACAAGTTCAGAAAGAAAAAAGAAGGGGAAATTGGGCTGCTAGCTGCAGCAATTGCTCAGAATTATAATTCTAAGGAGATGAGGAAAGGGGCTTCCCCAAGGAAGATTTAGAGGAAGGGGAACATCTGGCAGGACCGCCCGAGTTCCTCCTGTTGCACAGTATGTTAATTCTTTAGAATGTTTTTACTGTGGAAATTTAGGACATAAGCAGAGGGAATGCCCTTTGAGACCTGTATCGACATCAGGAAGAACTGCACCTGTTAGACCTCCACAATGTAATTCACAGTAGATTTGGTACCGCTCTTCCCTGGGAGCTTGAAGAATTACGGAACCCCTTGGAACTGAGGTAGACGAGCGCAGACAAATTTCTTCAAAGGTAAATGATATTAATGTAATTTTCCTAGTGGATATGGGAACAGCTTTTGTCTTTCTTGAATTCTGATATTCCTCAGATTCTGGCGAGGAGGTGATAATACGAGGAGTTGTGGGAGAAGAAATAAAGTATCTATCTACTCCCCTACCTGTTGTTTTGCATAAAAAATTGGTTTGGGGAAGATTTATAATCTCTCCGGACTCTCCTGTCTCCTTGATAGGGAAAGACCTGTTGCAGGAGTTTGGTGTGCTTATCTCCTTTCATCCCGAGAGAATTCAATAGATTATAATGGAGTTAGAAATAGTTAAATTGAATAATGAAATAGAAAGTGGTTCAAATGAAATACCACCTGAATTGGCTAGTGTTCCCAGTGAACTTCAGAGTACCTCTGGGGATAAAGGAGGGTTTAAAATCAGCTGAACCTGTAAAACAAAACCTGTAAAAACAAAAGGAGGGACACCTCCTTCAATTTGGCAATATCCAATAATAGCTGAAGCTTTTCCTAATGTTGAGAAATAAATTGTATGTTTTCTGAAAGAAGGGATTTTGAGAGAATGTTGAAGACCTTATAATACCCCAATCCTGCCAGTAAGCAAGGACAAAACTGATAAGGATGGGGATCCTGAATATAGGTTTATCCAAGATTTGCATGCTATAAATGAGTATGTAATTGCTCCACACCCTGGTATACCAGATCCTCGTTTAATTTTAACCCAGATCCCAGTATGGGCACAATATTTTACTGTAGTAGATCTAACTGGATCCTTTCTTAGTATTCCTATTGCAGAGGAGAGCCTACAAATTGTTGCCTTTACTTGGCAAGGAAAACAATTAATCTGGACCAGATTACCATGAGGATTTACTATTTCTACAACTTTTTCTCAAAAAAATCCTCAAAAGGATTTATCCTTTCTGAGTAAATCTATTTTAATATAATATGTAGATGATTTGTTATTAGCTAGCAGAATGGAAGCTGATTGTCCTAGGAATGCTGAATATTTATGTATTCAACTTGTTAAAAAGGGACATCGTGCATCTCCCTCTAAATTACAGTTTTGTAAACAACAAGTGAAATATTTGGGATTTATACTAAAACCAGGAAGGCGAGAGGTGGACCTTGAAAGAGTTAGGACTATTCAAGAAATTCCTACACCAATAACTACAAAACATTTAAGGGATTTTTTTAGGACAAGTAGTGTTTTGTCTTCCTTGGATTCCAGGATTTAGTGAACCATTGCATGAAGCCACCCAAAATGGGGAAGTAGAACCAATTGCTTGGGGCCCTGAAAGGGAGAAATCTTTTTGCACTTTAAAAACAGCTCTTTTGTCAGCTCCAGCCTTGGGTCTCCCTGATTATTCAAATCCTTTGAAATTATATTGAGATGAAACAAAAAGAACTGCAAAAAGGGTGTTAGTGAAGACCCTGGGTCCTTATGAAAGACCTATTGCTTATTTTTCTTCTACTTTAGATCCAGTAGCAAAAGGAACTCCCTTCTGTATTAGGGCAATAGCTGCCACAGCTGAAATGGTAGAAAAGACCAGGACAATTGTTTTAGGACACTCACTAACTGTATGTGTACCCCATGAAGTAGAGATATTGTTAAAAAAATATGCAGAGAAAGCCTTCTCTCCCCAGAGAGCACATAAGTATGAATTGATTTTATTAATGGCTAATAATTTGAAATCAGAAAGGTGCAACACCTTGAATCCTGCAACTGTAATGCCTTTACCGTCAGACAGAAAAGAAGATAATCATGACTCTGTTCAATTTATAACTTAAATCCATAAGCCGCATGATGATATGAGAGATCAACCTTTAGATAACCCTGACGTGAATCTTTTTACAGATAGATCTTTTTATTGTAAGGAAGGCTGGAGGTGTACTGGTTTCGCTGTCACCATGGTAAAACAGGTATTATTAGCAGGACTGTTACCTGCACCTTTAGGTGCACAAGGGGCAGAATTAGTTGCTCTAACAAGAGCCTGCAAAATATGCAATAGGGGTATAAGTTAATATTTACAAGTATTTTACAAGTATTTAAGTATGTTTTTGGAGTATGTGACACAACAGGGACTTCGTGGAAAGAAAGGTTTTCTGACCTCATCAGGAAAAATCTATTGCTCATGAAAAACAAATTAAGTAACTTCTGGCAGCAATTCAGTTGCCTTCTAATATTTGTTATCTATATAAAAGCACACACACAGAAGTGAGATGCAATTTTGAGAGGCAATGAACTGGCTGACCAGGCTGCAAAGGCTGCAGACAGAGTGCATCTGTCATCACTCTCATTCAACATGAAGTGATATCTGAGCTTCCAGATATAAGAAAATTGTATGAAGATCTCCCAGAAGAAGAAAAAGAACAATTGATTCAACTGGAGGCCCACCAACAAGGAGCACAGTAGATGCTGAATAATAAGCCACTTCTCCCAAAAAGGTGTTTGATGCTGATTACACGATGGCATCTTGAACAAACACATGGGGGTCCAGAAAAACTGGCAATTCAGATCCAGAGACCTTGGGTTGCACCAGGAATATACGAAGCAGCAAAGTGAATTTGTGAAGGCTGTAAACTCTGCAGGCAGTATTCTTCAGTGTGTATTAAGCCACCCAGCAAGAAAAGACCACCTGATACCTTTCCTTTTCAAAAGCTCCAAATTGATTTTGCTTAAATGCCAAAGTCAATGGGGTACTCCTACATGTTAGCAATAGCTGATCATCTGCCAGGGTGGGTAGAAGCTTTCCCAACAAGAAAAAAATGAAAACAGTAATAAAGACTGTTAAGAGATAATTCCAAGGTATGGAGTTCCTTAAATTATCGATTCAGATAGGGGAAGTCATTTTACTGCTGCTATTTTAATTCAGATTTATCACTCTTTGGGGATTCATACTCAACTCCATACCCCACATCACCCTGAGTCCTCAGGACAAGTGGAGAGAATGAATAGAACACTGAAGGATAAATTAGTGAAAGTTTGTAAACAGACAGGCTTAAAATGGTCTGATGCTTTAAATTTATGGGATATTAGGAATACTCCAAGACAACTTGTTGGGGTTTCAGCAGCTGAAGTCTTGTTTGGGACTATACTTGCTGTTTCAGGCTCTTACCTTCCTTCAAAAACTAGCCTCTTAGATGGAGATGAGCAGGGCACACAATATCTTTTGCATTTGCAAAGCTCTCTCTTTTTTTTTTTTTTTTTGAAATGCATCATCATGCTTATTGGTATCATGGTATAAGTCCTGAAATTCAGGTTCATGACATCCAACACAGAGATAAAGTGTATATTAAAAAATTTAAGAGGAAGAATAGATTTGAACTCAAATGGGAAAGGCCTTATAGAGTTTTACTAACATTTTTTTTAATTATTCTATAAAGGTGTCTGGAAAAGAAATGTGGATCCATTATCCACATGTATGAAAAGAAGAGTAATGGACTGTTTTAAGATACTAGTTTTTCTTGTATCTTTTTTATTTTGTCAGTGAATGCCATCTGTTGGACAAAGTTTGCATTGCTCTATCAAGATGTCTACCAATAGAACTGTTATTGTATGTAGTGATAGCTCTTGTCAACTTTGGGGCAAAATTATAGGCTTTCAGACAAAGACTGGACAGGACATTTTTTTCATCTAATTGTATGAAGGTCTCCCTGAGGCACCTCGTTTATCCACTTTATAATTCTCTCGAATTCTGTGTGAATGTTAGAAGTAGATTTGACGATCCATGGGGTGCTTGGACCCGTGGCTTGGGCTTCCCTAAACAGGTCTGGGGTTACGGCATTCCAGAATCTGTTTCTTCATGTCACATTCAAGTGGATGAATCAATTTGGGGAATTCAGACATGGTAATCAAGTGTGGGGAATATATGGTGATGGAGATTGGTGCTGTCATAGGTTCAATTTATCGAGCAATCATTTCACTTTCCAATTTAGGATTATAATTTATCAATGAGGAAACCCTTTTTGTAAAGGATATGGTGTGAATTTATTTTCGAGGAAAGGAACCCATGTCATACCATACTGTGAATTCTCTTGTGATTTCAAAACAGTTTGTGAGGAAGCCTAGGGACGTTTACCACGAAGGTATGGAAAATGCCTGGATGAATAAGGTGCATGTGTCATTAATGAAGTCCTTTACTGAGAACTTAAGTGAATATTGGATTTGTGTAGCTTTACTGAAAACTGGAGAACAAAGATTCCAACTGGTAGGAATCCCAATTCCAAGAACAGCAAATTGGAAAAAAATATTGGCATAACACCACATTTTCTGAGGTTTATGAAGAGCAAATTTGGGAAATTAAATTGACAACATCTGGGGACTATTCAAATGTCCACTGTGTTCATCAATATTATCCTCCTAGGACACGTAATCAACATGTATGTAAACACCATACTTTTGTAGGAAATTGGACAAGATGTCAAAACACATCCACAGTTAGTTCAGGATTTCAACTAAGAGTGAATCACAGGGATGTGATGAAAACAAAAGGATTGGAAATTGTAAAGGAAAATAGGTCCTTAAGATGATTCTGTAAGTTAGAAGTTAGAAAAGAATAAGACATTACAGAATAATGGATGATTAATAGAATGCAGGTGCTGTAGAATAGTATCTTAAAAACTATGTGAATGCCTCTCATTGTCCCCTGTAGAGCCCTTACCATGGCTCATTTAAAACCCAGTCTAGCTGAGTCAATAATGGTTATGAATAGATTAATTTTCTGTTATATATAAGACATGATAATAGATGGGTAGTTAACTTAAGGTAAGCATTTTATTAAAGGTTAACTATATTTAAGTAAGGTATAGATCAAGATAAATTGAGAGAAATTAACAACTCAGGTCTTTCTCAGAATTCTAAAGGCAAATGTCTGAAGATAAGAGACTGTGAGGACCCAAATATTGCTGATCTGTGACATCTGAAGAGGAACTGAAACAAGATGTCGAAGACTGGCTGAAGATTAATAATGGACTGGGAACTGAAAGCTTGGGAAAAACATAAAGAACTTTTAAGAAAAATATTGATTACTTTATATTGTGTTAAGAGTATATATAGAGTTGAATTTTTTAAGTCCTTTGCCACTCACTGAGGTGATGGCCCAAGTCTGAGTTGTTGAATAAAAGTAAATCTGAAGTGACCCACTGTTTGGAGAAATCCTTTAACAGGATGCAAGGGGTAGGTGAGGGCTAGCAAGAGAATTCAGGGCTATCAGCTTTCCTGGGGGAGAACTCTGTAGATGGTTTCAATTTTTAGTATCTTTTTTTTTCTGTGTTAATAAAGCACTTTTACAGAATAATCTGCTTTGTAGCACAAAATAAAGGTGGCAGGTCCAGATTTCTCATGTCTTTGAATGGACTGCCATACATAGATGAAGGACAGAAAGAGAATTTGGGGCTGGCTGTTTTCCTGGTGGAGCAATCCCTAGACATTTTCAATTTTAAGTGTTGGCTCTGTGCTAGAATTAAAAATGGGCCTTTTTGAGAACAGCCTGGTTTGTAGCTGAAAACAAAGGCTTCAGGTCCAGATTTCGTCTGTGAATAGGCTGATAGGCGTGGGTTAGGACTGGCAAGAGAGTTTGGGGCTAGCAACATTCCTGATGGACCAATACCCATACTTTTTCGAATTTTAATGTCAGTTCTTTGCTAGTGCTAATAAACCACTTTTTCAGAATAACCTTCTCCATAGCTCAAAATAAAGGTATCTGGTCCAGATGTCTTGCAACTTTGAATGGGCTGCCAGGGGCAGGTGAGAGCTAGTAAAAATATTCAGATCTAGCAGCACTCCTGAGGGCTCAAATCCTAGATGTCAATATTTAGTGTTGGCTCTTTGCTAATGCTAATAAAGCACTTTTTCAGAACAAACTGTATTGCAGCCTAAAGCAAAGGTGGCAAGTCCATATTTCTTGTGGCTGTGAATAGGCTGCTAGGTGTAGGTTAGGGATGGCAAGAGAATTCAGGGCTAGCAGCATTCCCAGGGAAGCAAACCCTATATGGTTTTAATTTTTAATGTCAACTCTTTGCTATAGCTAATAAAGCACTTTTTGATAATGACCTGCTTTGTAGCTCAAAATAAAGCGTGAGGTCCAGATTTACTGTGATTTTGAATGGGCTGCAAGGGGCAGGTGAGGACTAGCAAGAGCATTCGGGGCTTGTAGCTTTCCTGGGAGAGCAATCTCTAGACATTTTCAATTTTTAGTGTTTGCTATTTGCTAGAACCCCACAAAACCTTCAGGAAAACCTACCAAAGAAAGCCTGCATCCACTCACGAAAAAAGCAAAACAAAACAAAAATAAATACACAGACACAAAAAAAGAGTAGAGGAGTTTTGTCTAGCAATGGACATGTGAGCAATCCGGCCTTCATAAGTGAGCAGGACTTGTTGCAAGTATGAGGCCTAAAGGTTGGCCACGACTAAAAACAACACCCAGGATGCAAAGGAGGAACTGCAGGTTGGAAATAAGGGAAGAGACTGCTGTGTGAACTGTAAGTTGAAGATAAGAGAAGAGACTGCTGTGTGCCTGCTGCGTGGACAGCCAGAAATCGCCAATCATGTATAATCAAGGGTGCATGGCTTTTAAGTATTGACCAATCATGTAGGGGATAGTAGTGCATGTTAGGGACAATGAGATATATAAGCAACTGTGTAACCCATAATAAATGGCATTCACTTGATCATATTGATCTGTGTGTGATTGTTCATTATGTTCTCCCGCAAAAAAGGAAAATGGGAAAAAAAAGAAAACCACACAAAACCACAAATAATAAAAAAAAAAGCCCAAGCAAAACAACCAAATAAAGAACACGCAAAACCAAAAAAACACCACTAAGACCCACAGTGACCTACCCACAGCAGCCCAGCCACAAAAGAGAATAAAACCATACAATAAAACAAAAAAAAAAAAAACAGGAAAAAGCTACACAGATACACCTGCAAAGACCCACCCACAAAGACCCAAAAAAGCACAGAAAACCACCCAAAATAACATAGGAAAAAAAAAAAAAGCTAGGAATGCCTCCTGAAAACAACAAATAAATAGCAAACACAAACACCTACAAACACCCACCACAAGGCCCACCCAAAAGTAAATTAATAAAACCACCATGAAAATAACATGAACAAACCACAAAAAACCCACAAAAGTAACAAACATCCAATCAAAACAAAAAAAGGAAAAAAATGCAGACTGACCTGCAAAGAGCAACCCACAAAGACCCCCCTGCTAAGACAGACCCAAACCTGTAAAGACTCAGAAAAACTCACAAACCACTCAAAAATACACAAAAAAATTAAACAAAACAACAATAAAAAATGCAAACCATACACAACAAATCCCACACAGACACGCTCATAAAGCTACACAAAACAAAACATAAAAAACCCTCCTCCCTCAAAACCCAAAAATAATTGCAAAAACCAAATCCCTAAAACCCAGAGAATAAACAAAAATTAAAGAAAACCAAAAAAGACAAAAAACAGAAGCACCGCAAAGAACCACAAAACACAGACAAAATATCCAAACAGAAAGGAAAATAGAACAAAAAAAAGAAAGAAAAAGAAAAAAAACCCTAAAAAATAAAAACCACAACCAAAATACCACAAAAAAGCAAGATAGCACCAAAAAAATACACAAAAAGAAGGAGAAAACCCACAGCCCCCCAAGCATTAAAGACTTCCATTACCCACATGAAAAGTCCCAGAAAACCACAAAGAAAAAATCAAACAAAAATGCACCAAAAGAACCCCCACAAAACCCCCATACAAAAATACCAAACAAAAAACACTAGAAAAACCCTCCCACTTCAAGTCACTCATAAAACCACATACACAATAAAAAAAGCACACAAAGCCACACACAAACAAATAAAATAATTAAAAAAACCCAAAAACCAAAACAAAAAAAACACAGTAACAAAACAAACCAGAAAACAGAAAAACTTGCAAAAACTGAGCCACAAACACTGGCCCTCAAAGCCCCACCCAGACCCACAAGGACTCAGGAAAAAACACAAAAGTACTCAAAAAAAGCTACAACAGTAAACAAAACAACAAAAAAACACACAGGGAAAACCCCACAAAGACTGACAAATACCCACTCAAAAATAAGAAAAAACACCAATGAAACAAACAAACAAAACCAAAACAAATCACAAAAAGAAAAAGCATGCACAAAACAAAAAAACCCACCACACCCAGAAAATAAAATAACACAAATAAAATAAAACAAACAAACAAAAGCACAAAAATAACCCACAAAATAATTACAGAAACCAAAATCCCACAAAGACTGACCTGCAAAGACCTAGAAAACCATAGAAAACACCCCAGGAAACCACACAAAAAGTCCCACAAAAAACCCAACCCAAACCAAAAAACACCTACACACAAAGACACACACACAAATGAAACTAAGAAACAAAAAACACCCCACAGCAAAACAAACAAACAAAAATCCTTATATAAAGTGTTAATAAAACAAGCACAAATAAAAAGCACACAAAACAAAACAAAAAAACCCACAAAAAACATCTCACAAAGTAAAAAAAACTGCAAAGACCCACAAAACCCCACAGAAAACCACAAAATTTCCCCAAAACTACAAGAGAAAACCAACACCAAGCCCCTACAAAAAACACGAAAAAACCCCACACAGAACACCCCAAAACCCACAAAGAACGTCCCACAAAAAGCACACCAAAAAGCACTAAAAAACCCCCCAAGAAACACAAAGAAAAAAATAAAATCCCACAAAAAAATAAAAAAGAAAAATATAGAACTATAGAAGGAAAAAACCCACAACAATCCAACAAAAGAAAACAAAATAAGAAAACCCCACAAAATAATAGCAAAATCAAAGATCCCCCAATTACCCACCTGCAAAGATCCACAAAACTGCAAAAAACTCTCAAAGCTACACACAACCATCTACAAATAAATCCACAAGAAAAGAAAAAAAAAAGTAAAACCAATACAAAGATCCAGAATGACACTCACACAAACACCCACCCACAAAACCACCCAGAACACACACACAAAATAAAACCCAAACACTCCACAAAATAGTCTCCAAAACCCACCAAAAAACCACAAAAATGCTGCTGAAAAAAGAAAGAAAGAAAAATCACAGAAAAACACACACACACAAAATAATAAGATGAAAAAAGCCCCCCAAAATATAAAAAAGGCAAAGTAGGTTTTTTTTTTTTTGCGAAAGACAGGAAAGAAAGGGAAAAAAAGTGAAAACTCACAAAACCACACACATAAAAATAACCACCAAAAAATCCCACAGAACAAGCACACAAAAATAAGTCCCACATGCAAAGACTGACAAACCCCCCCCACAAAAAGCGCACAGAAAAGGGAAGAAAGAACCAAAGAAATCAACAAAACCAAGAATCAAACTAAAAAAAAGAACCACAAAGAAAACAACATAGAGAAAAAAAACACAATCAGAAAAATAGAAAATAAACTCACAAAAAAATCACACGAAGGAAACAAAAAAAAAGAAAAAAGAACAAAACCAGTAACACAAACAGAAAAAAAAGAAAATAAACACACAAAAAATAGAAGAAAACTTAAAAAAAGAGA
>JANHGN010072895.1:36293-71025 GCA_024605025.1 Megaceryle maxima | reverse complement strand
AAAGAACTGCTAATAGCTACTGATTTATCACAGCTGTCTCTCAACAGAAGCTCTGCTGATGAAGCACTGAGAATTTAAGGTTCACAAAGCAACATTCACATTCTGCACTGCTCCTGATCAGAATTAAGATGCTGCCACACTCATGAGACAGTGCTACTGGAGACTTATCCAGGAGCTCAACTCAAATACTGACAGGATACAGCAAGGTCACAGAACAAGGCAAAGGCCCACAGTGAGTGGGGCTGCCCACTGCCCGGGGGCAGAAATGCAGGTCCACACACAACCATCACAGGCACGTCTGATCTAGTTGTCTGCATTCCCAGCTCTTCAGTTCATGGCTGGGCAAAGGGAGTAGAAATGACTAAGAGGTACATGACACTCCCTCTCCTGTACTCCTGTGTCCTTTGAACAGCCACTGAATAAAGTGACTGGAGAGAGAAAGCTCATGGGTCTGTCTCTTCTCTGGTGTAGCTCTGCAGAGTGCAATGGAACTGCACCACGGGGGCTCTGCCCCACCGTGCTGAGGGTGCAAGCTTCACACAAACTGGGCAGACAAGGGATCAAGAACCTACAAGGGAGAAGTTCAGTCCACCCTTATGCAATCTCATCCTTGACAAAAGAGATCATTAAGTGTGCTTGAAAGGCAAGAGAATCACATTTTGCCTAGGAAATCTGGATTCTGTGATGGAATCCACATTTGGTTATTTAATTTTCACTTCATGATTCAAAGGAAGCAGAAACCAAGACAAACAACACCTACAGTACTTATCTCTTTGGTAACACCTGTAAAAGAGTCTCTAAGCAATGACTGCATCATAGAAGCCTGATAAGGTCCTGTAGAAGTTTCATAGACTGAAAAAAAAACCTGGGGCATGAACTGGGAAAATGCTCAAAATGAAACAGGGCCTGTGGGAGGGTGAGAAAGACTGCCCAGGAACTGGATCCCTCAGATTCCTCCTCTAGCCACAAAACAGTGCTTCAGTGAAAGCGGATCCCAGATATACAAGCAGAATCGGTAACCTCCAAGCACAGACAGAAGGTCTGCAGTGCATTTTAGGGTATTTGTTTAAGGCAAAAATGGGTGAATACTAGCTGAAGAGACAGGCAGGCTTGGCAAATAGTCTGCAGGTGGACCAAGCAGCTGCCATATACTTTCACAGTCCAGTGGTTCCACGGGTCAGCTTAGAGAGGATTTGGATCCCATCACTTCTGGTCACACACTACTTTTAAACCCAGCTCAGGTAAGCTGCAGCCTTCCTATGAAGGAAAACTACCTGTTATGTAAAATGCCTTTGTTTAGTTCCTTATAAATAAAGCTTCACATTCAAAGTCAGTTTCCATAACTAGCTCTCCCCTCACACTTCCAAGACTCAGCTGATACAGGAGAGGCTGAAAAGGCAGAGGGGACCCACATGCTCCTTCCAGCTGAAGACACTGTTTCCTCAGAACAGGCTGCAGTCTTGAGGCAGAGCAGCAAGACTTGCATTGCCAGATTTTGTATTTTACCTGTTTTTTGTCTTGAGTAACAGCATAAGCTGGTGACCCAATCAGCATGTACACCAGCAAAACAATGAACAGAAGTCCTGTCTATCTCTGCAATTTCCAACAAGATAAAACAAGAGCACTGAACAAGAGGCTTGTCCAAAATGATCTAAGGCTGCCATGAAGCGCTGGTTCAGGGTTGAAATCTCAAGTACCTGTTTGAAATCCTAAGTACACAGAGTCAGAAAACCACGCTTCAGAAAGTATCCACTACTGAGTCACCCCCATACAGCTGTCACCAAAGCAGCTTGCATGGAGCATATCAGAAATGTGCATCTTCCTTAAATTTCTGGAATGACACCAACTAGCTGCACATAGTCTCCCCAGGTGAAAGACTGTTGACAGCTGCTAACTGAAGGCTGCGGTAATCTTGAAGTCCACCACAAAAGGTTTATGTAACTGAAGCCTGCAAAGGAATGGGAGAAGAATAAGCTTTCTTCCAAACCAGTGGTGGCATCCACCATAAGAATTTTTGGAAGTGGATCTCAATTAACTGTTAGGCCACAGATCCAACTCCAGGAAGTAAAGAGGCAGGAATTAACAAATCAGTAAGAAACAATCATTCCTGCCTTCGTTTCGTGTAGTGCAGACCATAGGCTGGTTTATATAACTCTTCTGCCATTATACTACTTGCTGCTCTGTAAAGGGTTAAATTCTGATCTTACTCAGCGACTGCATCCTTTCAGATGAGATAAATGGACTCCCAGGCAAAAGAACCACTGGGAAATACATCTGCCATGCTGTGACAACAACATGCCTCCAACTAAAAGGATGGCTTAAGGTCAGCTTTTGCTTTCTCAGCATTCTGCTTCTCTTGCTTTCTTGTCACTGCTGCTAAATTTGGTTCAAGGGCACTTGAGACTTTTAGCAGAAAAGGTTTTTTCCCTTCCATCAAAACCCAGAAGGTTTACTATTTACTATGACCACGTAAAAGTAGAATCTGAATGTGAACTGGAAGTCAGTGTTATTTGAGTACTGCTACTGGAGAGCTTAGAAGATAAAACAGTCCAGATTTCCTGCTTAAGGGCACATCTCTGTTTTGCCAGCAGCTGCAAGAAACAGCATATAGTTTATCATGCTTGAAAGCTGCACAAATATCCATTGGGGAAGAGAAATTACTCTCCTCTAAGATACACTTTTTGGTTGGAGAAAAAAAAAAAATCTTAAAACCATTTTCTGTCTCCACCAAGAACCACTATTCCCTGTTTTAGCTTTAGGAACAAGGAAGTAAGTTGAAATTTTACGTGGAGAACAAATATTGACACGCTCACTTGACCTAACAACTGAACTCTTTTTAAAACCTCATCCTTTATTCAGTTGTAGTACAACAGAGAATTCATTAATTTGGGATTGTTTTCCTGAAGTGACATATGAAAAAGCTGCCCCTAAATGTCATTTCAAGAGAACATCTTTATCTCCACCTGAGGGCTCTGGGGATAAGGGAAGACACCAAAACCAGCCTGATAATAATACTCATCCCTTTGGGCTTTTCCTCTTCTGAGTGCTTTGCAAAGAAAAAGCCTCACCACATCCCTGTGAGGTAGGTCAGTAAGTATTATTCTATTCCCTTAATACAGATAAGGAAATTGAGGCAGAGAAGTTACTCTCCTGAAGGCCACTGCATGAGTCTGTCTCAGAGATGGAACTGGAAGATAAGACTCCTTAGCTCTCAGAGAATTTCCCTTTCTCTCCCATATCTCCCCTATTCCTCATGCAAGTCTTAATGGAGAAATGAGCAATGCAGAAAGGGGCTACAGTGCCACATTTCTGACAAATAGCAGGACTCCTAAGTACTACTCCACGTACTCCAAAAAGGATTATTAAATATACAAGTACCTTCGAATTAATGGCAAAATGACTGCACACATTATAAAGAAGCCAACATACAATACGAACCTAGCTTAATAAATAAGTAAAGACATGCAGCTGCAGCTGTGGCTGGGTGCTGAGGGGTCCTCAGCTCAGGAAGGTCCCAGATGCCAATGAGTGAGCCCACATCATTCCTGTGACTCTACCGCCACGCCGACGAGTGCGTGTCTGATAGTGCGACCGTGGAGTTTATAGCCATCCTGAGTCACCAGTGCGATTGTGCCCGGCTGCATTCCCTCAGCTGGTACATGGCAGACTATTTCGTGGTCATATGGATCATATTTGCCACCAACAGGGTTCATCTTCTGAAGGCCATGCTTGGCAAATACACTTTGTAATTTAGCCTCTATGAGAGAGAGGCCTTCGTAGATTTTCGTCAAGGTTGGATTTGGATTACTAGGCTCTGCTTCTTCTGCAGCACTCTCAGCAGTTTTCTCCAGGATATCTGCTACCTCCACAAGGTCCCTGCAGAAACTCTGGATCCCTACGGGAACAAAGAAGCAAAAAGTAAATAAAGGGCAGTTCTCAGAACGTACAGAGCTCCAGCACCAATGACAGGCACAAAGTCACAGCAGTGTCAGAGCACCTTTAAAGCTGCTAATTGATTTGAACTGTTACTTTAGTGAGAGCAGACAGTATCTTCTGTACCCTGTAGCCAAAGCTTTAGTGTTACATGGGTAGTGATCTGCAGACTGCCAAAATCAAGACTCATTCAGGAAATGTACATCTAAAAACAAAACCTCTCAAAACCAACAGCACTGATTACCCCAGAACTCAACAGCCACTTCATAGCACAATGGGTAGAACCACAGGAAAAACACAGCAGCTCCAAGAAGTAACAAAGAACCTTCAGAGATTCGTGTGCTGTGGAGAGTTAACAGTTTCTCATTCTCAGAGATGGTGCTGATAGAGAGCAATGATTAAACAGCAGGTTTTTTCCCCTCCAGCTGCCCCTGTTGCTAAAGCTACAAATTCAGCTCACTTCACTGATGCTAAAATATTTCTTATATCAATTTTAAAGAACATCTGACATAGTAATTGACAAGCTTTGTCCCAGGCAGGATCTACCTCCTAAAAGCCAGAGCAGAAGAGAAGAGGCTGTTAACAGCCTATTAATATAGTAATGGAGATCACAGCCTGATGACAGAGCTAAGAGTATGAAATACACCCTGCCAGAGCCAATCCTCTAGCATACAGAAGAGCCTGTTATTTCAACCAGGTCAGCAGAACTACACTCAACTGCACAGGGCCCATTTTATTAAAACAAAAACAAAACAAAAAAAACCAGTCACTGAGGTAAACCTGATAGGACACAGCTGGATATACAGAAAATACAGTGAGTAAGCCCAGACACCAAGAGTCCAGGCAAACATCCTGTCAGACTTTACAACGAACGAGGTCTGTTCTGGGGGAGAGAAAAGCTGTTGATCAGCATTTTACAGTCAGGCAGGCTAGGCCACTGCAGTAATGCAGCTCTGCCTCACTCTGCTTACCAAAGAGCTTGGCATCTTCCACAAACTTCTGCGTTCTTCTTCGGACATTCTCAGAATCTGCCAAGGCCTTCCGGTATCGCTCCTGTAACCACAATAATAAGGGGAGACTTCAAACAAGGAGGTAAAATCCATTTCCTGACAGTCTGCAATCCCTTAGCAATGCTTTAAAAAGAGCCCATTTCACATCAGAAGGTTGTGCTGAGCTCCTGGGTTTTCATTACAGCCAAACCCAAGTCCCGCTCCTGTTGATTAATCAACACAACTGCAACTCCCTCAAAAGACCCCAGTGAAGGCCAGACGTATTCAGAGTGCAGCTCAACTGAAGCCAGTGCTGTCATGCTGCTGCTTTTCACATGACTCACTCAGACACTCCTTTCTCCAGCAGGCAAGTTGGCAGTCTCAGCAACAGATCTACAAGCAGCTCATTTGTTGCTTGGTGCAGTTGTATTCTGAGAACGATTATCTCCAGAATCACCCGGTGCTGCGGTATTTAATCCTCTCCTTAGTCACATCTGCTCTTCAAAGTCCCTAGAACATGATCCCTACAATTTCTACCATACCACTGTCACTAAAGAGGACTTTCCTTCTGGACAGGCTGGAGAGTTGGGCAGAGGGAACCCTACTGAAGTTCAAAAAAGGGCAAGAGAAGACTCCTGCACCTGAGGGGGAATAACCCCCTGCACCAGTGCAGGTGAGGGGTTGAACTCCCAGAAGTCAGCTCCATGGAGTCCTGGTGGACAACATGTTAACCATGAGCCAGCAATGGGCCCTTGTGGCCAATAAGGCCAATGGCATCCTGGGATGTATTAAGAAGATCGTGACCAGGAGGTAGAGGGAGGTTCTCCTCTCCCTCTACTCTGCCCTAGGGAGGCCACATCTGCAGTATTGTGTCTAGTGCTGGGCTCCCCAGTTCAAGAGGGGCAGAGAATTACTGGAGAGAGTCCAACAGAGGGTTACAAAAATGGTGAGGGGACTGGAGCATCTCTCTTAAGAGGAAAGGCTGAGGGACTTGGGGCTGTTTAGCCTGGAGAAGGCTGAGGAGATTTTACCAATGTTCATAAATACCTAAAGGGTGGGTATCAACGGGATGAGCCCAGTCTCTTTTCAGTGGTGCACAGTGAGAGGACAAGAGGCAATGAGCACAAACGGGAACATGGGAAGTTCCACCTAAACTTAAGGAAAAACTTCTTTACTGGGAGGGTGACAGAGCCCTGGAACAGGCTGCCCAAAGAGGTTGTGAAGTCTCCTTCTCTGGAGACTTTCAAAACCTGCCTGGACATGTTCCCGTGCAACCTGCTCTGGGTGAACCTGCTTTGGCAGTGGGGTTGGACTAGACAATCTCCAGAGGTCCCTTCCAACCCCTACCGTTTTGTGCTTCCATGTGACAGTCTGGATCCAGGGTGACACCACACATGATGCTAGTCACGACAAAGTTACTGCCATTCCCTCTGTGCAGTGCTGTGAAAGAATCGACCAGACCATCCTGAACATACACTTCTGCCTGCCAGGAACACACTCGCAGTGTCTTGCTCCTAGGTACTGCTGACAGACGGTGTTTTTGGGGGAGGCAGACTGTACTTTCACAGTGCACCATCTCACATGGAGCACAGCTGCTTTGGAGGCTGCCATAGCACAGGGGCGTTGTGAGCGTGTTACAGAGCTTACAGAAAAACCTGGGGCTGAAAGACAGACCAGGTCAAAGGGATCAAACAAAACACAACGACGATACTGTCAGCAGCATACTCACAGTTAAATCCCGGACTTGTTCTTCCAATTTGATGGCTTTGTGCTCTAAGGCACAGTCAGAAAGAGGATGCTTGGGTTCATCACGGGGATCTTCTGGGCCACACTCATCTCCTGTACTTCTCTGCTGAGCTGCAGTGCTGAAAACACAGGGGGACCCCCTGAAATACAAACTAGAGACAAAGGAGGGAAGTTAAGTAACAAAAAGGTCAACACAAATTCTGTCATTGCTAAAAGCAGACTCTCCTAAATAAGATACATAGGATTCCAGCTAAAATTTTAGCTCTTTTAAGAAAATAGGGACAACTAGCACAGAAACACAAAGAGATGGATTTTTTGAAAAATTATTTTATGTTAGACTCCCATGTCACTACAGAGGCTGTATATCACATACATACCTTGCAGAGTCAGATTTTTACAGGAAAACAAGTTGTGGGCTGCAAATTTGTTGACCTCCCAGTGCAGGTGATCAACACCAGATGAGACAAACTTCAGAAACATTTTTGCAAGGTAGTCTTGAAAAGGAAGCAGGCAGTATAAAGCTCTTTTCACAGTTGTTTTATGAAAAAATCCAAAGTTATGAGCAAAATTCAGTAAGATCTGCAAACCCACGGTACTTAATAAGAGAGGCAGGCAGAGCCCATCCTGCTACCTGATGTGGTAGTGCAGTGACCACAAAAGGGCAGGTCACACCAGTGGAGTGGCTGTGGATTTCTGTAGAGCAATTCAACAAGCAAGGAAAGACATGGACATCTCAAGCTGCTGGCTAATGGAGGATCTAGTTCTTGGATGCTCTGACTCATTTGTTCTCCCAAGTGCAAACAGACATAGTATTTGGTGTATTCAGTTTTCCTCCTGCTGAGTGAAGAGGAGCAGAGTTTGAACCTTTTGTCAATCAGTTCTTCTCACAAAGCAGCAATCACTAGACTGTACCCATCTTTCATGTCCACTGCACAAAGAACAGTTAAGAAACCAAAACTGTCAGACATGACCAAGTTGTGCACATCCCAAATATGCCAGAGCCTTCTGCCTGTACCTTTACAGCTGCAGTACCTGTGTTCAGAAAAGGGACTGAACATGCCCACTGAAAATTGTCCCTAATATTCTCCAACAGTTCTAAGCACTTAACTGTTTTTATCTCTATTGGCAATGAAAGAGTCACAAAAACAAAAAACCAAACCACAAAACAAGCCCAAGCCTCAGGTGCTGAAGCCTGCCTTATGTCCAAAGTCTTTTTCATCCCAAGTATGCTTTTCAGCTAAAAAGCACATTTGTCAGTGGTTCTTGTTAGTACAGCAGGTGGAGCTCACCCAGGAGGCTGACTCCGCAACTTGTGGATGAAATGATGAAACAACCAGAGTCAGATAATCGGACCGAGCTGTATAAACACTGCCTAGGTGCTTAGTAGCCTGTTCAGCAGTGTAACAATCTCACGGGTTTCCTAAAAACTAGGTAATACAAGTCTGGCTGAAAATAGTTTGGTCAGAAGATGATCAAAAACAGCACACTAGATGCTTTGAAAAATAAAGAAAATTACTTTTCACTTCATTCTGTTCTTTTCCAGAAAGCCCATCACCCACGGTAACAATGCTGTCACTCCAAGAGCCAAACCAAGAGTTTTCACTCCCTCTCTTACACCACTTGCTTTTACAAACTGACCTAGATAGGACCCATTCTCAACAGCGTGAGGCCAACGCCTTAGCCCACCTCCCTCTCATGCCTTATACAAGGAACAGAGTCTGCAGAAGAAAATCTCATTTACTTGCAAGCCAGCTGCATTCGGGAAACCTTTTAGTACACACTTAACAAGGAAAAGTATCTCCTTTTTTGGGAGCACTTGGGCTCTTCCTCTGAGCAGGGCTTTCAGCATCCTCTTTCACAGATGGGTTTTGCTAATACTAAGTGCACATCTACCGAATGAAATGCAGCATGGCACAGAAATCACCGCCCTGGCACCGACTCAGACTTCTGTGTTTATACAGCACATTCAACACTGCACAGACACACTAATTTAGGCCCCAGAATCGATATGGCCGAGTTCAGGTTACCAGCCCTGCACCATTAAGCGCTCTTACTTTTCAGCAAGGCTTTGCTGCTTGGGTAAAATGTCGCAGAGTTCATAGCTTTTGTTTCTGGGTCTGTCAAATTGGTCATGAGACATAAGCCTTGTTCTGCAATCCAGCTAAGCTGAGCTGCAACTGGGACAGGCTTGCTCCCCTTACTCCAGTAGTGAAGTGGCACAGAATGAAGGTTCAGGGAGTTAAACCAGCTGAAAACTAACCCCACAAAACAAAAAGACTTCCCTGTCTGCGTCCCTGAATAGGTTTGCTGACAGATCAGATGAGTGCAAGTGTCAGCACAAAAAAGAAAACAGACACACGAAGCCTGGTGAGCTGTGGGAGGGAAAATACGGGGACAGGAAGAGGTGTCCCCCTTCGGGTGGCATCCAGGGCTTAAATCAAATCACAGTTTAAAAGATTTATATCTGCTCAAAGACCAAGCATCTCCCACCACTCCCTGCTTAGCAGCCCTGATGATCCCTCATTTTATCTTTAATACATGGTTGCATGACAAACCTCCCTCCTGAAGGCATTTGCATATGCAATTTTTTATTAAGTGGGTACTTAAAAACTGATCTGTGTATCAAACACTTCCTCTGGAATAGGACGTTCCTCACACTAATCTTTAAGGAACCAGGCCAGGGGCCATCACTAAGCTCTTTTCAAAAAGCTGCCCAGGCACTGCAGTTCTGGGTTCCAGGAATGCCAGCACAGAAGAAAACCCCACATTTTATCCCTGGCTGTAGAGAAATCTGTTTGGGACACAAGACCTCACCTTGAATGATTTTTAAGATGCTTGCCACGTTTCTTTTGTTGACTGGTTAACAGAGCACTTTTTTAAAGTTACTGAAAGCAGACTAGGCTGGGGGTGAGGACAAAGAAGGGCCCCTTCACCAAGCCTTCAAAACCAATCTGTGAGTCTTTAAACAAATGCAAAACTTTCTTTGTAGATAAAAGGTGTGCCTGCGGTAAGCACCTACTACAAGCTTTGTCCTTTACCTCGCATTTCATTTAAAGAACTGCAGGGGTGGAAATTAGCCATGCTACAGCCAAACCAAAGAACCTGAAATGCAGCTGAGAAGGCAGCCCTGAGAGGTATCTCACCTCACAGGTTAGACTCTGTCTTAAAAAAGCTATACAAACGAGTTATCTCTTTTGCATCCAAGAAGCAAAGGTGATTCATTTCCCTCTGAGAGTGATTTACACGAATGGGTGTGTTTCAGCATGTAGGAGAGGGGCAAGAGCAAGCTGCTGCCTCAGCTATGGGACCTGCCTACGTGAAGCCAAGAGCTGCCTGCATGGACTCCTTTCTCCAGCTTGTGGAACCAAGGCACAGAACACTCCCCCACGCAGCGAAATGCCCGGGGTATCATGTGCTGTTCAAACAAGCCTGTCTTAAAAGTTGTGGGCAAGAAACAGGAACCACAGTTTCTCTGACTCCAAAGGGAATTCTTAAGGACTGTTATGCAGAACTGAAAATGCTGCTCAATTCACTTCTTCCTCCAGGATGAGCAAAATACTCCACTAAAAAGGGCAAGTGCTATTTACAGCCTGTCCACTGTACTGTGTTCCATCTTCTAAACACAGCCGTGATGACAGCTGCCCTAAAAATAGGCAGAAATCCCACGGGAGGAAGTTGACACATTCTGAAGTGACAGACATGTGGAAGGCCTAGGGTGTGTGAAGGGATTATACAACTAAGCTGGTGATGCAAAAAGATTTACAAACTGATGTCACGGAAAGCCAAATAGAAAGACGTAGCAAAGAAGTTGATTGGGGCCATATGGTTTGCGCCAACTGTCCTTTAAGATTAGAATTCAAACGATGAGAACAGGTCTTTGTGGTCGGAACAGTATCACCTCTTTCTGGAACACAGGCAGGATACCTGAACATCCCAAACCCACTCTGTCATGTTCCATCTCGACACAAGGGTCCTACCCCTTCTTAAACACTCCCTCCTCCTCCTCCTCCCAAATCAGCATGACAAAGAGTGCAAGTGCTGAGACACACAGAAACATCTGCATTAGTGGTTTAGTTCTGATGAAGCCTTCCTGCTTTGGGAGGAGATCTCATTACCCCCAATTTCTGGGCTGTTTCCTTGGGGAGCAATACCAGAGATTAATATTACTCCTTTTCAATGGCAGTGGACTCCTCTTGGATGAGACTGGAGGACAGCCCTGCATAGCATGCTGACTGCAGCAGGGTGGCCGTGCGCTGGGCAGCAGGCTCCCTGACTAGAGCAAGCCCAGGGTCAGAGGTCCCCGAGGGGCACACAGCACGGGTGCCTGGGCCCCACCACTCCTGTTGGCTGCGAGGCAGGAGAACTGGTGTACAAAGAGAAGCTCCACACGGAAGGCAGATTCTGGCCACCCTCAACTGCTCTGCTCCCATCAGTCACCTATTTCAAACCTGGTGCACATTTTGAGAGGTGCAAAACAGTTTTCACATGTGTAAGAGCATATGAAAGAGGAAGGACTTTCAGACACACACCTTTAGTCCCAAAGTTGTGTTTATTATGTGCAGCAGAATTATTTTATTGCATTTAAGTGGTCTTTTCAGTTTGTTTTTGTTGTTGTTTGGATGTTTTGTTTGGTTTTGTTTTCCCAGGGGAAAAAAGCTCTAAAATAAGCTAACATTTCAAAACACTTTTTGTTTCACCTGGCCACAAACACAGATGCTTCTATTATGTGCTGCAGAATTATAATAAATGCATTAAAATATATTAATGCATTTAATCCCCCGAGAAAAAAAAAATCCTCTTCCTTTTCACCTGCCCACATTTCACTCAAATAACCAAAGCACCTGTTCTGGATTTTCCCTTTTACAAGCCGCATTCCACAATGTCCAAAACCATGAACAGATACCCATTTTCTGTCTAAATACCGACCCAACTGAATGGATCCTCTTCCCTCGACCACACAAAACACGCTGAAAGCACAAGCGCTGCATCACTACCAAAAATGAAGCCCACAAGGGGCATGTTAAACGTGGACAAACGGCTCGGGGCGGGGGCAAGACGAGCCGCAGAAATCACCCGTGGGCACGTAACCGCGAGAAACAACCTAACAACCGACCACCGAAACGCTTTTCCCTAAAGTTAAAATGAATTTTTCCTGAAAACACGCCACTTTTCCAGGAAAGTGTTCACTTACTGAGAATCTATTTGGGGCCCGGGCCTTCTGAGAAGCTCAAGGCCAGCAGCGTGTCCCCTCGGGAGGGGACGGCCCACTCGCTACCACGGCCGCCCCGGGAGCGGGAACGACGCTGCGGCTCGTCGCTGCCGCCGACCACCGATGAGGAGCCGCGTCGGCCCCAGTCCCGCGGCGCTGCCACGTCTCGCACCGATTCCGACACAGGAGGGTGGGAGGCAGCGCCGCGGCTGTTGGCGACCGTTAACGGCTGAGGGCGAGGAACGGCACACGGGCCCCCCCCCCCCACTCCCGCCGTCGCGTACCTGCAGCGCCGGGTCGCGCCGCCGAGGGAAAGGCCGGTCCCGAAACGCCGCAGGGAGCGGGCGGCCATCGCCCCGCAGACAGATGGAGGGACGGACGGACAGACGGGCGGGCGGAAGGGAAGCGACGCGCCGCGCCGGCGCCGGCCGCCAACTACAGTTCCCAGAAGCCCCTGGGCGGACTACGAGTCCCGGCGGGCAGCGCCTCGGCGGGAAGGACCGCGCGCGGCGGGGCCGGGGCTCCGGGACCACGGGGCTCAGAGCGGGCGCCAGAGCTCGGTGTGCGGTTTCTGCTGCCGCTGGCTGCGCCGCTCAGGGGTTGGTCAGAGAATTGCGGAATGGTTTGGGTAGGAGGGGACCTTTTTCGAGGCCATCTGGTGCACCCCTCCTGCAGGGAGCAGGGACATCTGCAACCAGAGCAGGTTGCTCAGAGCCCCAGGGAACCTCACTTGGAATGGTTCCAGGGATGGGGCAGCGACCACCTCTCTGGGCAACTAGTTTCAGTGTCTCGCCACCCTCTGTGTAAAGAATTTCCCTTCCCTTCTTAAATTTAAACCCATCATCCCTTGTCCTGTTGCAACAGGCCCTGCTAAGAAGATTGTCCCAATCTTTCTTATAGGCCCTCTTTACTTGTCAAAAGCCCACATAAGGTCTCCCCATAGTCTCCTCCAGACAACCACCTCAACTCTGAGTCTTCCCTCATATCAGAAGAAGGCTCACAGCAGAGATGCTCCAGCTTGCTGATCATTTTGTGGCTCTCCTCTGGACCCGCTCCAACAGGGTCACGTCCTTGTGCTGAGGACTCCAAGCTGGACACTGCTCTGATAACAGGACAGGTTTCAGATCTTCAGTAAAGACTGAGAGAGGCTTGGGCCAGCAGGCTGACCTGAGATGGAATCACAGAATACCGAGTTGGAAAAAACCATCAAGGATCATCTGATCCAACCTTTCCTGGCAAAGGCACAATACAGGCAACATGGCCCAGCACACTGTCCAGCTGAATCTTAAGTGTTCAGTGTTGGGGAATCCACCATTTCCTGGGGGTGATCATTCCAATGGCTGATTGTCCTTGTGAAAAAATTTTCCTCTTGTGTCAGAATCTCCCCAGGAGTAACTTGTACCCGTTACCCCTTGTTTTTTTCCATGTTACTTCTTGCAAAAAAGGGAATCTCCATCTTCTTTGTAGCCACCCTTTAAATTAAAACATAAAAAACCCAACCCAAACCAACAAAACAAACCTTGGTCAAGTGTGCCTTCTGAAGACTACCTCCATGGGGGTCCTATGGGAAAGGTGTGGAGTGACTGTCAGGGAATGTAGTGCTAGGATGAGGGATACCGATTTTAAACTGGAGGAGGGTTTAAACTGATCTGAAGTATTATAATAAAGAAGACAATCTTTATTGTGAGGATGGTGAGACTGTAAGAAGTTGCCCAGAGAAGTCGTGGATGACCCATCCCTGGAAGTGTTCACAGTCACGTTGGATGGGGCTTTGAGCAACCTGGTCTAATGTCCCTATCCATTGCAGGGGGTGGTTTGAACTAGATGATCTTTAATGCCTTCCAACTCAAACCAGTCTATTAGTCTATGACATGCTTTCACAAGCTGTGGTGGTCCAGCTCCATTTCTCCCCACTGTGGGCACAGGCTCCTTGTTTCGTTAGTGAGAGAGGCAGTGCTTTGAGGATAGGATTTTTACTCTTTTCCAAAGTGAAATGGGACAGTGCAGGTCCCAGAAGGGACAGGAGCAGTGACATCCAGCACAGGGAAGCAGCTTCCAAGAAGACAAGCGCCATCAGGAACAGGGCTTTCCTGCATCTCACCCTTGGGAGCCAGGGGGTCCCTCCAGCCTGGGCAGTGGGCAGCTAAGCTCACAGTTCTGAGCTAACTGCAGTTACTAACACAGTATTTGAGATGCACCCAGCCTTCCTGCCAGAGCCGCAGGGTGCCAAGCCCACCCCAACCCACCCTGGCCCAGTTTACTGTGAGCAGGGGCTCCCTCCAGGCAGGGGAAGGGCCATGCCAGTGCCAGCGTTTTTATTAAAAGCTGCTTACCTAGTTACCAACAAGAGGGCTTTGAAAGAGTGAGCTCCAAAGGTTAATTGTGGCAGTCGTTAGCATGAGTGGGTGATGGGCCTGCTCCCTTGCTCTCAGCACAAAAGCTTGGGCCTTTTGTTTTTATTCCTGTCCCTTGTTTCTGCCTGTACTAAATGACCTTCCCTTTTTCTCTTTTTTGTTCCGGTCCCTTCATTTGAAAGCACTTTTTTTTTTTTTTTTTTAAATTAAACTTCCCTTTGCTCCATTGTGTCCACGTGCCTTGGCAAACTGTGTCTAACTGCAGCAGCAGCAGTGTGAATGAGTGTTAGTCAGGAGACAACCCCTGTCCCTTCCCCTGCTCCTCTGAAAGCCGGTGGGGAGAGCAGAGAGAGCTGGTCTGCCTCCAGTCTCAGCCCTCTGCAGCATTTCTAAACTGTTTAGCAAGGCTGAAAGGTATCTGCTGTTAATTTGCTTTCCATTGCTGACAATTGAGCTTCCCTCATTCCCAAGGGAAGCCAGCATGCCCTCGCCCTTACTGCCTGGAGGACAAGAAGGTAATATTGGACAAGGGCACTTGGTTGAGGCACGGTGAGCTCAAGATGCGAGAAACCCTGAGATGAGACCCTGCGGAGGTGGAAGCAGTGAGCAGGGAAAATGAGCAGCGTCTCCAAAGCGTCCAGTCCGAAGCAGCTCATTAGCTCCCAGCACCAAGGGGGCCAAAAATACCCAACAAGTCCATGGGCGCTTTGGAAAGTGTGAGCCCGGTCCCCAGTGTCCCCCGGGCGGCACATGCTGATCACAAGAAATGAGAGCACCTGCCAGGCAATGCCAACTGCCAGTCCATGGGCCCTCCCCTCCTTCCTTATTGACCGCCACAGGCACACACACCTCACCTTGCGCTGAACTCCCAGCCCCATGGGAGGCTCTCCCGGAGATGGGTTTCCCAGTAGTACGTGACTCTGATCCACAAAAGACTCCCCTTCCCCACCCACCTCCCAAATCCCTCTCCCACCCCCTTCCCCATGGTTTATAGTGTTGCCCACAAGGCAGATGGTGCTGCAGTGATGGGGCATGGGAGAGCATCTCTCCCCTCATGCCTTCCCAGCACCTCCCAGTGCCTCGGAGAAAGGGGACTCATAGCTCCTTCATGAGTCCCAGTGTCTGGCGGGAGCTCAGCAGGTGTTCCTGCAGCCCGGCTTAAGTCTGCTTCTTTTCCCATTCCTGCAGAGAAAGGAAAACAAGCAGGGGATGAGGAGATATCACTGGAGAAGCAAGCACTGAGCCCTTAAGGGACATCCCCCCCTCCCTACTGGGAGCTTTGGACCACCTCAGCATCTTCAAAGCCTGGTGTCATGGCTGCCCCAAGTTTCACAGAGGTGATGCTCTGACCACCCAGCCCTGCACCTCTCAAATCTCCCTGCAAGACAGGGTCATGCCAGCAGCAAGTGCCACTGAGCTGGGTCAGCCTGGCTGCAGGGCACCCTGGCATTACACTTTGCTTTTGGGGTAGGACACATCCCTCGTCCCCAGATTTCATGGTCAAACAAGGGGGACAGGATGAAGGCTGAGATTTCCTGCAGGGCCAGGGAGGAGAGGGAGAGCAAAGCAGGACCTTGGCCTTCCGCAGCACATTTCCCTTGTTGGCAGGGAGGATGGAGGGACTTCTCTTCCTCAGTTCAGCTGCACAGTTAACGGGGACCAAGTGCTCAGCGGGGCTCCCATTTGTCTTGTTTGTAGCTTCCTGTGGAAAAGGGGGAGCAAGAGAGAGGAGGATTTAGGCAACCCAGGGAGCAAGGACAGTCAGGGGAACAAAAGCACAGTCATGAGGTCAAAACTGTTGTGGCCAAACCTAATTGACACTTTGCTTCCCCTTCCGTTCACAATGGGACAAAGCAGCAGGGATGTCCCCTCTTCCCCACGTGCTGCTCCCCCCCACCCCCTCCTTTGTTGCTGGGGGATGCCGGAGCCTCATGAGCGAGGAGAAGGGATGCGTACCCCATTCTCAGCCTTGCCGGTCACAGCCAGCCCCAGGGCCGGCCCTCCCGCCAGCGACTGCTTCAGCCGCTCCTTCACTTCGGTCAGCTTGAGCTCCAGGTCAACGCGGCGCTCCTCCTTCTGCCGGCACTGCTCCTCTAGCACCGCCACCTGCTGCTCCAGGTCCTGCAGCTTCGTCCCTGCTTGCACACACCCCCCCCAGCTCAGCACCTTCACCCGGGAGTGAGGCCGTGGGAACAGAATCATAGAATGGTTTGGGTGGAAAGGGAGTTTTAAAGGTCATCTGGTCCAACCCCCCTGCAGTGAGCAGGGACATCTGCAACTAGAGCAGGTTGCTCAGAGCCCTATCCAACCTCACCAGGAATGGGACATCAAACAACTCTCTGGGCAACCTGGGGCCAGTGTTTCACCACCTGCACTGTAAAAAAATTCTTCCTCTCTAGTCTAAATCTCTCATTTTTTAGTTTAAAATCATCACCCCTTGTCCTATCACAACAGGCCCTTCTAAAAAGATTGTCTCCATCTTTCCTATAGGCTCCCTTTAAGTATTGAAAGGCACAATAAAGTCTCCCTGTAGCCTTCTCTTCTTCAGGCTGAAAAGCCCCAACTCCCTCAGCCTGTCCTCAGAGCAGAGGTGCTCCACCTTACTGATCATTCTTGTGGCCCTCTGGACCCACCCCAACAGGTTCATGTCTTTGTGCTGAAGACTCCAGAGCTGGGCACAGTACTCCAGAGAAGCCACCCATCCTTCTGGACAGGGACGCTAGATGGGGCTGCCAGCCCAGCAGCATGCTGCAACCAGCCTGGCTCACCCCCACAGTGCCACCACTAGCCCAGCCTCCCCCATCCCACCCCAGCTTTGCAGCCCTGCCCCTGTACCCGAGTGCCTTTGAGCAGTGCTCAGACAGCACCAACCTACCTGTGCTGCCCTTCATGGTTTCCCGCAACTCTCGCTTCTCTTTTCGCAGCAGCACCAGCTCGCTGCGGATCGATGCTTTCTCCTTCTCCAGCTTCTCCTTCTCTGTCAGAAATCGCCTGGCATCCTCCTCAGCCCGGTTCTTCCCATACCTGTATTGGTTGGCATCTGCACAAACAAGGAGAGCCCATTACGAAGGCTCTGACCCTGGCTGCACCGATGCCACCTGCAGTCCAGCTGAGCTGGCACAGCACAACCCATCACCCCTGTGCCAGAGCTGGCCAGCTCCAGCCTGGCTGCAGCCCCCTCAGGGAAACAGCCATCCTCCCACACTGGCCAGGGTCCCCCTGATGAAGTTTGGGGCTGAGGGTCCCCACTCACTCGATGCGTGCCTCTTCACTTTCACTTGCGGATCCACCCGCCGTGACTTCTCGCTGCAGGAGGAGGCATGGCGCTTCACCTGGGCTCCTGACGGCCGCCCCGGCTCCTCCTCGGCCTGCAGCAGGGGCAGGAGAGACAGCGGCTGAAACACCTGAGAGGCCATCAGAGCCCAGCCAAGGTTCCCTAAGGCATCTCCTGTAGCCCAGCCATGGTGGTGGGTGAGCCACAGAGCCATGCTGACCTGAACCTTCTCATAGGGAACGTCATCGTATACCACGCGGGAGGAGTCTGGTCGGTGGTCCTGGGAGGAGCTGGCCCACCTGCAAGAGGAGGGATGGGGCCTTTGTTTCCAGAATATCCTTGCTAGCCCCTCAGTGAGCCCCTCCATCTCAAGAGGGCTTCCTGCATTGCTCTTCCAGCTTCACTCATGAGCATGTTACCATACCCTGCTCTACCCTACCATGCCTATCCCTTAAGTCTTTCTTCAGCACCGATGAAACACCTTTGGTTTTCCATCCTGCCCAAGGGAAACTGTCCTGCTTCAGGAACCACCAACCCCTGGGATGCTGACTGTCCCCAAGATGACAGGACAAACTGTGTCCCAGCCTGTGCCGTTTTAGGGAGCACAAAGGGATGGGGATAGCAATCCTCAGCCCAGCACTCTGCCCCTGGCACAGCCCCTTCCCAGCCTGTGGCGCAGCAGGAGGGCAGCCTTACAGATAGGAGTGCCTCACAGCCGTCACTATGTTAGCAATCGTCTCCACGTCCACGTAGTCATAGTGCAAAGCCTCTGGTGTCGTCTGTGAGCCTGTCTCCACTAAGAGGAGACCCAGCCAGCGGCCCAGGTCTTCAGAGCAGCTTGCCTGGAGGAGAGATAAAGGGTTGGTGTGCCTGCCCACCCAGCTCCTGGCTTCCCGGTGCAAAGCCCTGCTGTGGAGAAGGGCCCTCCGACCTGAAGCATGTGTGCAAGACATAGGAGGGTCCAAGAGGAAGCACACAGACACATGCAGGAGGTCCCAGCCCCAAACCTCCAGCCATCCTCTCCACCCTGCCTGCTTCAGCCCTGCCAGCCTCCTGCCTGCCTCCAGCCTGCAAATATCATGTGACCTCCCCCAGCTCACCCAAATGATGCCCTGGGCTTCCTTAACATGCAGGGAGGGAAAAACAAAGTACTGCTCACATGCAAGTGTCGATCATTACAAGAGATGCTCCCTCAGCTTGGCAACCCCCCCTCCCCCTGCCCATTCTACTGCCTGCTCACCTCCAGCGCAGCCACCTCCTGCCCATTGCGAAGGATGCGGAAGGCAAAGGGATGTTTGGGGCCCAGCCCTGGGACCACCTCGCAGCCCCGGAGGACAATAGCATTCACGTGGGTCCGCAGGTCGGTGCGGTCCTTGTGGAAGTAGAGGGTGTTGCCCTTCAGGCGACACCAGCGCTCCTTCCAGCACTGGTTAACCAGGACACTGAGGTAGCCTGGGGGGTGGCAGGGGCAAGGGAAGGGTCTCAGCATCTGCTCTCCTGGACCTTGGGCAGGTGTTAGAGATGTGGCTGCCCGGAGATTACAGCATAGCTCTCTACTCTTTGCTCCTTCCGTGCCTCATTTTCCCCACAGAGATCCAGCGGGGACACACTGGGCTCAGGCGAGGTGTCATCTCAGTGCCACATAGTCACCTAAGACCGTTTTCTGAGACATGGGTGGCCCCTTGCCCCTTTCCACTATGGGAATTTGTGGAGCTGGGACTGGGCACTGTTTTGTAACATGAAACAATGTCGCAGCCCCCCAGCAGCTTGGTGAGTTTGCCCCCAGTCCACTGCTCCCTTACCACCAGCTGCCCCCCATATGACCAGGCTGGGGGGAAGGGTGCCAGCTCCACACTCCTCCCAGCCCCACATGAGCCGAGCCCCGTCTCTACCCCTGGCCCACACGAACCGCAGCAGGGGATGTCCTCTTCGGTGGAGGAGGTCTGCGTGTCCTCTGAGGAAGGCTTCTTCTTGGAGAAGCTGATGATCCTGGTGATCTTCTTCCCCGCTGCCCGGCTCATCGAGCCCTTCAGTTCAGCCAAGCCACTCTTCTTGCCTTTCCCTGGAAGGAGGACAGGGTAGCTGTGTGCCCCAAGTGCATGTCATGGTATCCCCCCTCACTGGGAGAGGATGCTCCCCAGCTGTTCTCCCCACAGCTGGGGGGACAGCCTGCCTGGCTAGGGACAGGGACTGTACCATGCTCGCCGGGCTCTCTGCGGGCTGCTGGGGAGCCGGTCTCGCCCGTCGCCACGCTGTCCGAGTCAGAGGTGTGCTTTTCCTGGGACAGCCGCTGCGGGGGGAGCAGAGCAGGAACCCTGTCAGCGACGTTCACTATCGGCCCTTTGTGTCTCCCATGCAGGGCTGGGATGTCTCCCAGTGCCAGGGGAGCCCTGTTGCCCTTCCTGAGGGGCGGAAAGCCCCATAAATCCTGCAGAGCTGCTGTGAGGATGGGAAGGACTCCTCATGCAGCACCAGCTCAGTGCTCCCCTGGCCCTGTGTTCCTCAGGCTCAGCCACAGCAGCCTCATGCAGCACCTTGTCAGGGCAGTTAGAAACCATCACCTTATCCAGGTCCATCTTGCACGGCATCACTGGGGAGGTGGGGGCTTCCATTCCTCCCACTGCTGGACTGCTGGCTTCCTTTATCACCTGCAGAGACAGCCCCCAGTAGCCACTCAAAACAGGCCTGAGGGCCAGGGCTTCTCCCCCTGGCTCAGCAGGCTCCTGCCTCACTGCAAGAGCTAGGCTGATCCATAAGAGAGGTCCTGGTCTCCATGGAACAGGACAGTGAGTCCTGCTTGAGGCACAAGCCAGACTTGCTTGCAGGGGATTGCACACACCTTGTCTCCTTCAAAACTGCAACCAGATTTGCAGATTTTGTCAGAGATTTTAGAAATCTCAGAGGTGAGTGACTTGGGTGCCATTACACACAGTCATCCTGCCAGCACAGGACACCTCATGACCCCTGTTTTACAGGCAGGCACAGTGTGGCTTGTCCCTGACATGTAAAATAACCGTTCTCCCACATTTGGGGTAACAGCTGGGTTTGTGGTGTATGCAGAGGCTCCTTTCCCACCCAAGGCCCCTTCCCCATGGCCCCAGCCTCCTGCCCCCGAAACAAAGGCAGGAAAGGGCTACAGGGAAGAGAAGGCGAAGAGCAAACATCCCCACCCGCAGGGGCTATCATCGCCGGAGACGCCCAGGCCCTGGGAAGCAGCTGGCAAGTCCCCTCCAGCCGATAAGAGACAGGAGCAAAGCCCCTTCCCCTTCCAAGGAGGGAAGGACCTTTCCCAGGGCAGCTACCTCCACAGCTCAGCCAGGGAGGATGCCAAGGAAAATCTGTGGCCCCCTTGTCAAAGCAGGGGGTAGCCACCAGCAAGCCACCAGTCCCTAGGCAAAGCAGGGGGCAGCTGCAGTACCTTCAGCCACTCCTCAGCCTGCTCCTTGCTCTGCACAGCCAACACCAGTGCCTCGGACCCTGGCAGCGAGAACCGCAGCTCATGCTTCTTGCGTCGCCCGTCCTTGGGGACATAGATGACGTTGCAGGTGGCCAGGGGCACCTCCATGTGTGGCTGCCGGTCTTTGGAGCTTTTGTAGCACTAAAGGAAGAAAAATGAACTGCTCAGGGCTCAGCAGAAACCTGCCTGTCCCACTGCTGTGCTGTGTAGAGCTGGGGTCCCTCTCAGGGTCCCTCACAGGTGGCTCAGTCTCAGTGATAGCTTTAGTGGTGGAGGGCTGCAGGGTGCCCTCTCACTCCATGGGGTCCCAAAAAAGAAGAGCCCTCCGTTCACTTGCAAGGGAAGCAATGGAAGCCTCTGCATGTGCTGCAAGGCAGGGGCAGCCTTGGGGCAGGGTTTGTCTTGGACAGTGCTATTTTTCTTCAGCTTGGACCCAACCACTCTCATAGCCCACCAAGGGGTTTCTGCCCCCCTCCAGCTCTGGGCTCACCAGCAGTTTGCTGTCCCGTATGATGGTGAGCTGCTTGGCCCACTGTCCAAAGCGCTTCTTGCGCAACAGGAAAGCACAAATCCTGCAATCCTTCACCAAGTTCATGGAGGCTTCCTCTGACGGCCACTGGTGTGTCAGCTGCTGGCCCTTCCCCTCCTCCTCCTCCTCGTCATACGACTCATAAGAGCTGCTCATTGCATCCGAGTCATTGTCTGGAAGGAAGCAGGCGAGATACCCCGAATGGCACCCCGGGCCCTGCCTGCTGGGCACACTCACACGCTGCCAGGGCTCGCCAAGCCCAGCACACTCCAGCACAGATCCTGGGCTGGGTGCCAGGATGGATGGACACCATATCATCCCCTGAAAACAGCAGCATTTTGACCCCAGCTGTGTCCATTTCCCTTCCAAACCAGGCAGGATGCTCATGGGCCAAATGCCAGTCCCAGGTGTATCTATCCAAACCTCTGGGCTGGATTATTTGCAAGGCTCAAACTTTGAAATCCTGGGTTAAACCTTCTACCTGCCACAGAGGATCACGTGCTGGCCCTCTGCCCCACACCTCCCATACACAGCACACAGGAGCAGGGCTCTGCAGCAGTGTCTTTACCCTGGCTCATCTCTGCCATGACAGGCCGTGAGGCAGGGACATCCCTTCCCCATGCTGGTGACAGACACAGCACAGACTACATCCCTTCCAGAGCACAAGGGCTTGCATGACAAACAGCATTCCACACTCTGCTTTTTGCCCAGCAGCCTCTGGCATGTGAGAGGTCCTCCAGCCTCAGCCCCACTGGCCGCCAGCCTGGCCCTTTAGCCCTCATCTCAAAGCTGGACTTTGCTGAAGCTCTCCCCTTCCTGGTGAGTACACACAGATACCTACAGGAATTTTTTTGCTCCCCATTCATCCTGGTGACAGGGTAGTTGCTGTCTGCATCCTCATAATAGCCATCCTCGATGGAGTTGGGGGGGCTGGAGCTGTCTGCGGAGGAAGCAGAGGGCAACTGGGGCTGTTACACCTGGTTTCCCCCCAGGGGTGCTCTGAGCTGTGAGCCTGTGAGCCGAGGTGAGCTGTGAGCAAAGAACACCCTGCCAGGGCATCTCAGCATAGTTCCCCCCATGGCTTCAACCTCTCCCCACCACCAATTTTCCAGTCAAGCAAACAACTTGCAACAACAGCTCAGCGGGATGGGGTGGGAGCAGGACAGGAGTGATGCTGGTGAGAAAAGAATGTTTCCTTCTCCAGGACAAGCCATTCTGTCCACTGAGGACTGCCTGCTTTGTGAGGTGAGTAGGCATGCAAGGGGATGCAGTGGGCAGCTTGTGGGGCTCCCCCCACCCTCCTGCTATCCTGGCATGGAGCAGGACTCACTGCGGGAGGTGATGTACTCGGGGGCCTTGCCGGGGCCCAGGGGCAGAGCTTCTTCGTAGTAATCCTCAGGTGGGGGAGTGGTGGGCAGCGGTGGAGCAGGGTCCCCAGGAACCTATGGCAGAAACACTAGTGGCATTAGCCAGGCAGTGGAGAGTGTCATGAGTCCCAGCAGCTACCGCAGTGACAAGAGACAGGAAGGGGTCCCAGCCTCAGCCACTGCCACCTCCCTGTGCAGGCTCAGAGCAGACCTTGCAGGTGGGCATTCAGGGACTTACAGCTTTTGCTGCCTGGCTCCTCACCAGCTCCAAGCCAGCCCCGTCGCTGGTGTCATCCTCCTCCTCCTGCATGTCCTGGAGATCCCGCAGGTCACAGTCTACCCAGGGTAAGCGGAGAGGGTGAAGGGAGCAGGAAACCCCAGAGCTGGCCTCCCCAGCCGTGCCCTCCAGGGATCCCAAAAGCAAGTATCCATGGCCTTTCACTGGGAAGGTGCTGGGAGATGGGCATCACTGGAAAACACAGCTGGTCCAGGAACCCACCGTAGCCAGCCCCAAACAGCTGTGGGTGAGTGGGAGCAAGTGCACAGGGTGATGAAACCCATCCTGGACACAAGACTACAGCTTTCTCTCTCCACCCCTGGGGTGACCCAAGAGCCCCTGCTGTCAGTGGGGACTCCAGGGCCAGCACTGCACCCACCCAGTGTGACCCCCAGGACATGACTCTGGGTTGGCTGCACATACCAAACTCCTCAAAGAGAGATTCCACGAAGCTGGTGCCATTGCTCATGGACGCCGTGTTGACATACATGTAGTCCATGTCCTTCCCTGGGAGCGAGGGGGATGCTCTTAGCCCGGGGGTGGGCAGGGTGGCTGGGGTGAGCACCAGCATCCCTCCTCCCCACAAACACTGACCCAAGGACACAAGCCAGCCCACCCCACCATGCCACAGGGCACCCTTCCAGAGCAGGTGCCTGGGGAATGAAGGAGCCCCCAGGGATGCTGTTGCCCTAGAGGGCAGGAAGGTGGGAAGGCTGTGGAAGCCTGAGGTGCACAGTCCTCCTGACTTCCCACGGAAACCTCTGTGCTCAGCAGAAACTGGTGGCAGGAAGAGCTCTGCGGAGAGACACTTCCGCAGGGAGTAGCCCCCTGCAGCCATGGCAGGGCTGACGCCAGTCCCCACGCCCAGGGCCAGAGAGGCTGGGAAGCAAGAGTGAGGAGCAAAGCACTTAGAGGAGGCTGAGCAGGTGCTGGGCACTGGGCACAGATGCTGCTCATCCCTGCCCTGCAGATGGTTTTCCCTACCCCACTGGGGTTTTGGCACAGAGCAGAGCTGGGGACACTGCCCCTGGGGACAGCCACTGGGCACCACAGGAGCAGGACACAAACCTGCAGGTGGTTGCAGCTTCTGCAGGATGGTGGATACAGCCAGCTTCTTCTCCTGTGTGGTAGCACTTAGGTATTCGTGGTCCAGCAGCTTGAGCAAGACACTGAGCTCTGGCAGGAGCTGGTCGAGCACTAGGGGAAGCAGGAAAAAGCATGTCAGCTAGGATGGTGTTGGGGTGCTGGGGTTAAGACAAGGCAGAAGGGGCTGGAGCATGTGGGTGCAGATCTTCCCCAGCTGGCCCAGCACAGCTCAGGCAGCATTTGCTAAGAGCACACGTGCTCCTTCCGTGCACAAGCTCTTCCACCTGCATGCGGACACCAGGATGCAGCCTGCTGAGCCTGTGAATGAAAGCACCAGCTCTGCAGGCTACTGGACACCTATCAAAGGGCTCAGCACACATTTTCCACACAGATAAAACTACACCTCTGTCTGCCCAACAGCGTTATTGTTGCTGCTGGTGCCTCCTTACTGTGACAGACACTGGGTGTGGAAGGGAGGAAGGAAAGGAATCAAAACCCAAAGGCCATCTCCAGAGCCACCTGGCAATGCCACCCAGGGAAATGTCCTCCCACCTCTCTTCACCTGATGGGGGATATTCATGTTCCCCTGCTGTGCTCAGACCACCTGTGACCTCCCAGCCCAGTGCTCCCTCTTTATACACAGGCTAAAGCCTTCCTCTCTGCACTCAACAGCACCAGCTCCTCAGCCCTGCTGCCGCTCCTCCCCTGTATCATCCCAGCTCATCCACACTGCTCCAAGGCCATCCCACTCCTCCCTCCAGGCATGGAGTCACTGCCCTAAGGGACAGTCCCTGCCCCACACAGGCACCTGAAAGGTGCCCAGGGAGGGGACAGGGACTGCAGTACAGGAGCACCAGCTCTGTATTAGCTAAGCCTTGGTCCAACACACATGGCCCCACAGGTGGCCAAGAGGGTCAAAGCAGCTGAAATCTTGGCAAAGAGGAACCATGACAGAAGCCACCACTCGTCCACTTGCCCATGTGGGGGATCCCAGTACCTGCCAGCTCCTGGGCTGCTGCTGCACCTGAACCCAGCATCAGCCCAGCAGGCAGAACCAGTCAGCAGAGACAGGGAGAGCCCAGCAAAAAGCAGGAAAAGAGAATTTGCTGCAAATCACCATTACAGGCACATGACATAAAAGTGTGGGTCTTCTCTTTGACATGGGCTAGTTTTTACAGAACAAAAAGCACACAGCAGCTGCGGGGTTACCTGTGCAGCAATGCTCCAGAAAACACTTGGGTGTTTGCATAGCAGAGCAGGGCTACAAAAAAACCCCAAAACATCACGGAAGCAGTGAGTATGGGGCTGGCAGCAGCCACCGACAGCAGTAGGAAAATGTGTTGGCCAGGGGTGGGAAGGATGGGGAGGACTTGAACAAGGTAAGCTCTGGAATCCAAATGTCTCATGAGCTCCCCCACACCCAATTCTGCACGTGCACCAACACCCTCATCATTGGTCTCTTCCTGTGCTTTTTCTCCTCTGAGCAGGATAAGATAAAACTGAGCTGGATCCATAGGCACGCTCCTGTGTTACCCGGGACCACCCACCTGACCAGCTCCACTGGTATCCTGGGTAGCTCCTGCATGGCCCAGCACCTGCAGGAGAAGGCCTGCACTGGAGAGCAAACCTGCAGCTCTGGAGGCTACAGAGGGTGGAAGAAAAGCTGCAGTTTCTTCCAGTGCAAGCATGAGCAGGATCCCTTTTCTTGGCAGCAACAGAAAGTGATCGTGGTGCAGCTGGGGTGGCCTGCAGCTGGCTTTGGGTCTCCAGGGACAGGAGGAGAGGCCAGAGGTGACCACAGCAGCAGCTCAGATGTGCTGACTGATGGGGATGATTTGCAAGGAGGGGAGAGGATCTGTCCCAGCAGTGCGGAGCATCAGGGACACCCTGCCCAGGCGATACCACCCCCACTGCTGCCCCCCGGGTGTGCCAGAGGAAGGGACCTGCAGAGCAGAGCTGGGCAGCAGCGAGGGCTGGCATGGGGCGTATTTCCCGGGGGAAGGGCAGGATGCTGTGCTGCTGATGGGATCCTCCTTACATTCTTTAATGAGCTTCTGCTGGGCTGCTACAGATTTGACCCAGGATTTTGGGTGCCTGCCTTCCACCCCTGCAAGCCACAGCATGAAGCAGGTCTCCCAAGACCAGTGGGGAGCTGGCTGGTGCTGCTGCCCAAAACAGGGACAGCACAGTAAAACAAAATGCTGTTTCAAAGATTTTTTGGCTGAAGAGGAGCTCAACATGAGTGAGTTGATGCCAGTCAGCACCTGGCCAAGACAGCCTCTGGGCAAGGAGACGGTGTGCCCAGCCCCAAATCTCCACCTCCCCAGGACGTGAGGCAGGATGTGGCTCACAAGTCTCTTCCTGACACCCCAGCTGATGGCCTTCTATCTCCATAGACCTTCTGCTTCCTCCTCCCTTCCCAGTGCCAAGCTAAACAGCAGCCTCAGCCCTTTCAGCAAGAGCAGCTTAGCTAGTGCCCATCTCCTGTGGGCAGACCAAACCAGGACAGGTACCCTCGAGGAAGAGGCAGAAGCCCCAGCACAGTTCTGGAAGGAGCAAGCAAGCCTGGGAGGCTGTCAGCAGCCCCTAGCCTGTGGTCAAGGAAAGGACAACCTCAGGGGAAGTGGGGCTCCTGTTTCCTGAGCTGGAAAAACACCCCACAGCAGACAGGCAGCCATGGGACCTAGGTCCTCCTGATGTTACATTTGCTGCTTCCCTTGCTTGCTTCCTTCCCACTCACCTCCCAGGATGGGGACCTACTCTGGCCACCTGAGAGCCTCAGAGTGCTGCACAGGCAGGCTGGGAGCAAGCTTCTGCTCAGTGATGCAGTGGTGGTGTCCAGGACAGGTGAGATGTCCTCCCCTGCCAGAGCTTGATGAAGCAAGGGACTAGCATGAACCAGCTAGGACAAAAAGCAAGATGCCTCCCTGTCCACCCAGCATCTTCAAGCATCTAGGGAGACACCCATCTTCCTGACAGCCTTCCTTCCCAGCAGGCTCTCAGCTGGCCATAGGCTCCCATGGAGGAGATGGGGACCATGCACACAGCTTCCCACAGCACACTGAAGCCATGGTGCTCACCAACATCTCCATCCCCTGCCATGTATAGGACATCTTCCATCACAGCCACCAGCTCCTGTGTCAAGGCTTCAGACTAGCTGAGGGCAAAAGGGCAAGTGGGTTTCTATTAATAGCAAGAAAGCAGGCGGCATGCGTGACGAGGGGGGCAAGGAGACCCCACTGTGCACAAGGAACGCGAGTGCCCGATAAGAGAGGTTTGTCAGCCGGCATGGCGGGCGGGTGAGCTCATCAGCAACACCCCGAGCACCAGCTCCGAGCTGGGCACAGGGAGCAGGGTGAGCACTGAAGGCGCCTTTGTTTCTCCCCAGCTGAGCTGTCCCCTCCATCTCCCTTGTTAAACATCCTCCAAAATACAAGGGGGGAGGGCAGTCAAAGAGGCCTGTGATCTCAGGAGGGCGCACAGCCTGCTGAGCGGAGCCTCTGCCCGGGGGAGCGAAGGAAGGGAAGGAATTCATTTCCTACGCTCGTTAGGTTTCCAGCCCAAACAAGGTTAACGGGGTGGCTGCAGGAAGCAAGGAGAGATCGCTCCAGGGTTACTCTGTGCAAGGCAGTCGGGACGATATGACTGGCCCAAGGCCACCTGGAGAACAGGGACCAGTGTTACTTTGGCAATAGCTGGCAGGAGTGAGCACAGACCGCACACCAGCTGGCATCTGGCATCCTTGCCCATGCTGAGGCGGGCAGGGGACCGGGCTCGTGTGCTGAGAGTGGGTGCTGGTGTTGGTGCACAACCCTGTCCTTGGGGGTCTGGCAACCGCAGTGTGAAATCGTGGAGCCCAGGGACAGAGGTGGTAGCAGGACATCAAAGGGCTCCTGGAAGGAAGGCAGCACAACATCAGATCAGCCGCAGGCACTCAGTGGGTGATGCAGACAAAAAGGGACCTTGCATCCCCCACCTTACTCATGGGACACCTCTGGCTCTGTGCCTGCCTCTGGTGCTGACAAATGGCTTCCACTTGGCCCTTTCTTCTGGGGCTTCTCTTGCAACCAAAATCCCGTGGGACTGCACCTCTTCACTGGGCCCAGGCTTTGGACACAGACATCCCCAGACAGGGAGCAACACCAGCCTCCCTTCACAGGAACTCACTCCTCTCCACATTTGCAGCCTGTCCCACTTCCGTGGGACATCAGGGAGATGTCAGTGAGATCTCTGAGCCTGGGAAGACCAGGAGCTGGGGCAGCAGATGGCTTTAGCGTTAGCTAACTCGGGCTGAGTGGGCTGGGGGCCCAAGGGCAGCTCTGATGGGATGGGTTGAGCTGGGGGATCAGCACCACAACGCTGCTGCTGTTCAGGACTGCAGTGCTGTATTTTCTCCATTGCTAAAGCCTGACCTAGAAGCAACATTCTGGCAGAGAAGCTGCATCCCCTCCAGCACCCCACCACCTCTCTCCACCCTGCACCCAGGCCAGTTCTATTTTTAGACCATACAAGTGCTCCCCCCCTCAGGGACCTGCTTCCTCAGTGAAGAGATAAGGGTCTAGGCGCAGGCTGCAAAGCCCATCTCCCCCCTCCCTGGCCTCTGCTCTGTCACAGGAACAAAATCAGGTCTTACTCCAGTAACCTGCAGAGAGGAGGCAGACAAGGAGGAGGAGGAAGAGGCTCTGGCCAAGCTAAAGCATGAGTTTCCTGGTGTATAGACCCAACTTTTGCAGGAGGAGAGCTAAGAAAATGCACGTGGAATCATCACCTCAAGCAAAGCCGGTCTGCAGCCTCTAAAGAGAGTCCTGGGGAGGGGAGATGCTGTTTCACAGCACCCTAAGGTTGTGAGGCTGCTGCAGTGGGAGATGCTGGGGGATGCCCATGATGCAGCCACAGCTCTCCCATCCTCTGCCTGCCCTGGCCATGTTTCCTCCAGCCCAGGTGAAGGCTGGAGGCAAGGGGGGCTGGGGGGAAATCGGATGCTGGGAGTAACGGCCATTGTTTGTAGCTAAAATAAAAACCAAGTAACAATAAATCCTTCCTGTTGGCACGGGCAGGGCCCTGTGATGCTCTGCCTGCCTGCGCAGGGCTGCTTAGAGCAGCCACCGTCAGTAAACAAACTTTATACCTCCTGAGATGTCATAAATAGGTGGGGTGTGGGCCAGAGAAGGGGGCACAGGCAGGGGCTTTCCCAGCACCCACTGACAGTGATGGGGATGCCCCAGCCCCAGGAGGGAGGTCACCCGCCCCATAGGACAAACAGACCCAGCGCTGCAGGAGGAGTTGCTTTCAGCACACAAACCGCTCTGCCCTCTCCACAGGCTGGTGTTGAGCCACCTGCAGGAGACACCCAGGCTCCAGGATGTGCCTCCATACTTCACTGCCTGCGCCCAGCCTTCTCCTGTCCCAGCACGGGCTGTGGCGAAGTGGGTGTTGACACCTTACTCCAGCCCCAGTGCACTGCTTCCCACCCCAGCGGGGCCAGCTTTCCCCCACACTGCTCCTTGAGGAAGGCCACGGCCTCCTGAGTGAGTTCTTTGCTGAGCTCCCAGGGCAGTTCCTGTTCCCATTCCCATTCCCAAGGAGGTTTATTTCCGACAGGGAGGAGGCAGCCACGCAGCCGGCGAGGAAATGCTTTGGCAGGAGCTGCGCAGCGCTCCCAGAATTGTTCCTTTGTGCAGAAGACAGGAGGACAGACCACTGCCTGCCTGCACCCTGCCTACAGCCACCGCTCCTCGGTGCTGGCAGGAGCATCCTGCCAAGCGGGCAGGAGAAGGATCCAGCCTCTGGGAGGTGGCAGGGGCCCGGCCAGCCATCACCAGTTGGGTGTGGGGCAAACTGAGAAGACAGGGGCAGCCTGGTGGGGCCAGGAACACCAGCCTGGAAAGTACCTCCTCCTCCCAGCCCGCCTGTCTGCACAGCTACAGAACAATTTGGCATGCTCCAGCCCGGAGGGCTTTTAGAGAAAAGCCAACCATTAATGATCACACTTGAGCTCTGATAACATCCCTAACAGTGGAAGATTTGCTAAGGGGCTACTCCACCGCACATGAATCATCTCCTGCCTGGAAACAAGGGTCCCTTGAGCAGGGCGGATGGAGGGAGTGCCTCAGACTCCAACATCCAACAATGTCAGCAGGAGCCTGAGTGCTTGGGACTGGTTCCTGCATAGACCAGAGTCCCACACTCTCCCCAGATCTCCAGCTGCCCCAGCCAGTGCCTCTTCCTACTCCTCGCTGTGATTAACCCCTTTGCCATTAGCTCCAGGACCCTGGCAGCCATCCCTGCTCTCCCAGCAACTCCCAGCTCAGATGCCACAGCATCCCTGGGCATTATAGAGCACAACGTGAGATCAAATCCTTTGATCCATACCCCAAACTTCTGTCACCTCCCTGCCGCCTCCCCATGGCACACCCTGCCAAGCCAGGCTGCAGCAGGCAGGACAAGGACCCACATCTCCTGGGGATCCATCATGATCTTGCAGTAACTAATATCCTTAGCTGATAACCTTGGAAAATCAATCCTGGGAGATGAATGTGAAACTTGCTTGCTCAAGGGAGCAGAATGTCCCTGCCAGCTCTCCCTCCCAACAGAGTCGCCTGCTGGCTTCTCTCCTTACAATGTCCTCAGGGTTCACAGGGCCCCTTCATCCCATTCCAGCCCTGGGAAAGGAGGAGATGAGCAACCAGAGGGGTTAAATAGCAAGAAGGCTGCCCTGGCTGTGCCTGCTGAGCCTCCTTCATCTGTGGCCCCATATGCTCCAAACACACCCCAGGGCTGACAGCAGCTCAGGGGGGGATTCCTTTCCCAGCATGGCCAGCTCAGCCACTTTCAGCAGTGCTTGTGTGAAGGGTCCTGCATCTGGTCCAGTGCCTTTGCCAGTAGCAGCTCATCTCCCCAGTATAAATAGCTCTGCAGGAAGCCTTATCGCATGGCCTTGCTCCCAGCCACTCGCTCACCTCAACAGAGACCAGCCGAGCAGCAAGTCCAACCCCAGGCAGAGCAGCCGAGTTACGCTCTCAACCACACTCTTCCCCAAGCCCTCCTGCTCTGCCCTGGCCCTTTGTGCTGAAGCAGTTTCTTGGAGTCCTTGCCACCCCACCAAGCAGTGTGGAAGAGCAAAGGGAGCTGCAGCGCACACCCAGGGCTGGTGCTCTGCCTGGTGCACCCAGCCAGTGCAGAGAGCATGGGCATGAGGGAACAAGCTGCAGGACCAATACCCCAAACATCCCCAGCCCATTGCACTCTCTTCTGCAGGAGAGACAGTTTCATGTCCTCCCTCCAGTCTTACACATGGATACAGGAATCCTGAAGAGAGGGAAGTATAATTACAGGCCAACAGAGCTTGCAAAAGGCAAAGATTATCACCCACGTTCATGCCCCTGCCAACCCACATGCTGCACAAAATATTGCTCACTGCTGTGGAGCCAGTCAAGCTGCTTCTCTATATAACTGGATTAAAGGAGAAACTGGAGAACAAGGGGATCACGGTGGTTCCCTTCCCACCCAGCCCCATACTGGCAGCACAACCCTTACAGCACGGCCCAGGGGGAGGAGTGCAGCCCTGCAACAAAACCCCAGGCTGGGCTGAGGCTCTCCTGGCGATGCCCACACTCAAGAGCATGGCTGCAGGTGCAAAAATCTCCCCCTCGGCAGCAGCAAACTCACACCCAGAGCTGGGGCCTTCACCCAGGGCTGCAGCACCCTCAACCTGCCAGCTTCACTTGGCACCCCAGCCCCTTGGGCAATGACTGGGTGTCACCTCCTCAGGGAGCCCCCAACAGAGCCACAGGGCATTGGAGGGTCAGAGACTCTCAGAAGAGGCATCACAGCTGGAAGAACACCCCTTGTTGTGCTACAGAGCATGTCCTTCCCCGCAGCAGCTCCCACCGAAGCGGAGCAGCTTGACACGCGGTGGAGGTAATAATTAACAGGCTGATTAAATCACCCACAAACATCTCCTGTGACCCAGGCAGATAACGACCCTCCAGTGCCCCATGCTGCAGCAGATATCCTTCTCCAGAGGCTGCTGGGGCTGTCCTCCCACTGCTGACAGCTCAGCAGCCCTTTATCCAGCTCCCGGAGGAGACTGCGGTGGTTTGCTTTAGCTCGCCGACAACAAACTTTATTCCTCTTACTCGAAGAGGCTGCAGCCGCCCCCACCCCAAAGGAGGAGGGGGTGGTTTCTGGATCGCCCTCCCTTACTGCTGAGACGGCAAGAAGTGGAAGCAAACGAAAGCACCCATGCGAGATACAGCTGAGTGACCGTGGGCGTGTCCCCAGGCAGGGCAGGGGTGGCCTCCTCCCTCTGCCCGCTCTGACCCAGGCCCCTGAACCCCAGGGGACTCCTAACTCCAGGTACAAGCTGCTTTCAGCCACAGCTCAGCCCGATCAACACAATTAGCTCTGCAAACACGCATGGCCCAGATCGGTACATCCAGGCTCCATTTCAAAACTCAGTGCCAGCCTCAGTGGGCACGATGCTTGGCTGGGCCACCCCTGGAGTGCGGCTCAGAGGTTGCTGTCTGGAGAATGCATTTAAATAATGAATGAAAAAGAGAGGTTTGAGATGCCCTTTAAAGGAATAGTCAGGCAGGGGTGAGACCTGCTGAGTAATGTATAAAAAACAAACTTCAGACAGAGGGAAGATGTTAGTATTAGTGAGAAGCCAGAATAAACTGTTTTCTCCAAGCAAAATTTTGGTGTTGGCCTTTTCCAAACAAACTCTGCAGCTCAGGGAGCAGCAGGTTGGCCTAGGCTCTCCTCCAGCATCAGGAGAGGCCCTGGGACCAGTGCCACAGCCATTTGCCCACCTCTGCGACCACGCTCCATGGCAGGCAGAGCACCAGGAAGCCTCCCCAGGTCACACCTTCCCGCCTGCTGCTATCTTCGAGCTGGGGGGATCTGAAGCTCTCACCTCTCTGCAGCCCTTCAACTCCACCAAACCAACTCTCAGCCTCCAGGACAGCAGGAATTGCAGCTCATTGCAGGCACCGTGGTGGGAAACCTGCTGACTCGGCACCCTGGGATGATGACAGCTCTCCTGGGAGCATGTCCTCCCTACTGCCCTGCAGTCAGGCAGGCATGGCCATGTTACCACCCAGGGACAGGTGGGTCTTTCAGCCCCCAGATCTCAAAAATGGACACCCCAGCCCCACTGAAGGGGGTGGGAAAGTCTGCATCCCAATAAGCTTCTCTCTTTGTCCTGTACATTCCTCTTCCCCAGAGACAAGATCCAAAATATCTCAGATGCAATACCTGACACATAGGAGCAAAACAGGGGAAGGCTGGCAGATCTGATACATCCTAGAAAGGAGTCACACGAGGTGGTTGTGCCTGGAGCTTCAGAAGCAGGGGAAGGTACAGGACCCTCACCTAGAAGAGTATGGGCCAAGAGAGCATGGGATTTGAAGGAAGGAGCTGGTGGATCAGCCACCAGCCAGCTCTGCTTTCCCAAATGCTTTCAGCCATGTTGCACAATGTGGATGCCTCTTTTCAGAGGAAAAAAACTTTTGTGGGACCAGAAACTACAGACCCCTGTGGGGGAAATATCCCTGAGGAGTTGGAGCATGGAGACAAGTGCCAGTACCCAGCCTTCTGTATTAGCATCCCTGCCCTGACTCCATCAATGCCTGAGAGCTCAGGAGCTCTGCTGGGAATGAGTCTTCCCTGCCTGGTGGGGGAACTGAAACCCTCTCAGTGGCCACCCCAGACCTGTCCCTGCAGAAAAGACATGTTCCTAGGCCAGGGCAAGCAGGGAACAGCTGAGGGTCTCTGTATTTGGGGGCCGGGGCCATGCTGCCCCAGAGGAGCCTTGGAAGGCAGGATAAGCCTATTTTCTCAGCTGAGAACAGCCCTTCCGTTTCCTTCCCTTGCCCAGCTCCATCAGGAGCATCAGGTGCAGCAGCAAGGCCACCACCGACAGCATTTCCTACCCGCTTAACCCCTGCGGGGCAGGGCCAGGGAGGCAGGAAAGCCAGTTCATACTGGCAAAAAAGCTGACAAGCTTGAGCCCAGGGGAAGATGTGACTGTTCTGGTTATTGCTGATGGCTCTGTCAGTGCTGGGACTGGTTTACTGTACCTGCTTTTAACTCTGGGACACGAAAGCCAGCTATTGTACCTGCTGCTACATAACTTCTATTCCTGGCTCTGCCCTTTTCAACCTCGGTTTCCCAAAGAGTTAGATGACACTGGGACCACATAAAATGGGAGGCTGAACCCAGTGGACAAGGAGCTGAAAAGGGGCTGTTCATCCATCACCAAGCCATGTGGATTTAACATTAAAAAAAAAAAAAAACCACAGAAGAAAGCCAAAAGCATTCTTCAAGCTGCATCTTACACAACCTTGCAAATTGCCAACAATCAGAGCATATCAGGGTCTCCCAGAGCTCCCTCCTATCACTTCCAGGATCACACACACACGAAACCCACTTCAAAAAAAAAAAAAAAAAAAAAAAAAAAAAAAAAAAAAAAAAAGAAATTTTAAAATGGAGAACCCCCTTCCAAAAAA